>UFQX01000961.1:0-20812 GCA_900497675.1 Arapaima gigas
CCTGGGCTCTTTCCAGATATCAGCTCTGTTTCCTTTCCACCGACCGGGTGCTGAGGGCTTGTTTTGTGCTGCGATGACCTCTGTAGGACAGTACATATATATGTTCCACCTGTACATATGTGGACTAGACTGGAGGAGCAGTTCTATTTGTTACCACTTGCCTGGCTTTTCTATTCTATTTATCAAAAATCTGGTTACATCTTCTATTTATTGGGCTTCATATATATATATATATATATATACACTCCCCATTTTCACCCCATACTGCCCTCATATAGTGACCAGGAATCCCAGTTTCAATAGTAGGGCCATTTCATTCAAGATATACAACCTGCCATCACAGACCCTGCCATGTGTTCTCATTTGCTGCATCCAGTGCCTTTTTACAATCATTTTCTTTTCTGATCCAGACTGACATGTTCACTCTGTTCAGTTTTCCTCTATACGTTGGCTTCCTCTTTCTCCGTTCAACTGCATTTTACTTCTAATCTTTTACTTTCTGCTTTATTCCACACCTAATCACCTGAGCAGTTGCCACAGTTACTTCACAGTCAAAGCACACATTATAGACAGGCTAACTTCATTTTTCAGTCGGCTGTTTTTGTAACGTCCACCGTGTTTTATAGTGCTTGTTTTTGCTCTGTCTCTAACCATTTATAGCGTCTATTTGTGATGTCAGTGTAGTCATGCAACTGAATTTTAACACCATTAAAAAAAATTTCATTATGCAAGAAATTGGTGTGAAGGAACCTGTGACGTACATATTTTCCGTCAAAAAAGATTTCTGTATGATGGGCTGACTTATATACAATAGGTATGAGTAAATGTTTGTGTATTTTTTATAGCATGTATCTTGCATGATACAAATACTACAGATTGTGTTTGAAACTTTGCATGATGCCAGTGGTGATATTACCTTCTGAGTGCCATTGTTCTGCTGTGTCTGTCTCATCTCTCTCTCTCTTTGTCTTTCTACTTGATGAAATCTATTAAATAATGAGAAATTTGTCCTACTTTGCAGCAAATAGACTAACTCAAGTAATTCATCCAGGACATATGGCAGAAATATGAATAACGGTCAATTTTATAGAACAGTTACGGTTTCAGCACAGTGTACTGGAGCATACGGTAGTGGATGAACCAACAAAGCAGTGTGCTGCCTCTTTGTAGATAATGGGCATTTAAAAGTTCAGTTTTATTGTCCAGCATGTATTTGAGGTATTGGTAAGTATAATATTTTTGTGGCACACACTTCGTAATTTTGTGCATTGTTCTTCCACAAAAGATGTTATTTTTTAATGTGGAAAAATGCCTTCAAATTCCCCTTTGGTTTTAATTTGGAAGAGTTCTGGCAGATTTTAAGTTCATGTGGAAGAAGTAAAGACAACATCGTAAGGGGAATGAATAACATTAGCTTCTAACTGTATTAATTCTTATAATTTGCTCTTTAAATATTGGCAAGAATGGTCCTATTTCTCTCTCTCAGATTATTGTAGAAATCTGTCAGTTGTGTGCTGTTTCCTGGGGCTTTTTGTTGTTCGGGTACAGGACAGGGTCCTATATTAGCATCTGCCTTTTCATAAAACTTAAAAGTGATGTCTGAGTCATGGTCCTCTACTGGAAAAGAATCGGTTGTTCTCGTCAGTTTTTTTAGGGGGTGGTGACAGCTGACTCTAGTGGAGGAGTTCATGTATCTAGAGGTCTTGTTCATGAGTGATGGAAAAGAGGAGTGGGAGACTGAAACGCAAATTGATACAGCACCAACTTCTGGAGGCACTGTTCCTATATGAAGTATCGAAATGTGAACAGACTGTTTGGCAAAGCGCTCCGTTTTCTGCTCAGTCTGCATCCTCATCCTCATTCCAAGAGAGCTTTGTAGTAGAGCTGCTGTTCCTCCAGTAGTCAAGATTGAGAGTAGTTGCCTGACATGATTCTGGCTTGGGGTACGAATGCCATCTGATTGGCTCCTGCTGGAGTTAAACTGGGCATGGCCCAGTTGTAGGAGACCCGGAGGCACATCCAGGACACGCTGGAGAGATTATGTCTCTTGGCTGGTTTGGGAATGTCTGGGGATACCCAGGAAAAATGGGAGACTGGGGAAAGAAAGTTTGGGACTGCTGCTCATTTTGCTGCCACTGCGGTCCTTTTTAATATAAGCAAAAGGAAACTGCCTGACTGACTATCTCAAAGTGACATTTTAGTTTATTCAGGGAAAGTGTACAGAATTCATGTGTTGAATACGATGGGTGGGAAAAACATTAATCCCATCTTTCTGGGCTATACTGACTGAAAATATATGTGCAAAATTCATGTCTAATATATGGCTTTTTGGTTGTGAACATTTTATTGGGATCTTTCTCCTTATGGAAAAACTTTTGAGGATGTGCATCTGTATTTTACACAAAAATGGTGAACTTCCTCATATGAACATTGCTGGATCCCTCTTACTTTTGAGCAGTGCACAATACAAAGGCAAATACAGACATTTTTTGAGAAGCATGTGGGGTTTTTTTTTTTATTAAAACCTGATCTACTAATTGGAATCATAAACCAAAGTTTTGCCCAAAGAGCAGACAGAGCAATCCCAAATAGTAAGTGCTGCTTTAAGTGTGGAGAAGTGGTAAAATATCCGAAGTTGAAAAAGCTGTGGATGATACTATTGCTTCTACAGTCAACAGTTTTGAGTTGGTCAGTGAAGGGCCTCCATCATCATCATCTTCCAACTCCACGTACAACCTCTGGCTCCGGAGACGTGCAGTAGTTGTCTGAACTTGAAGGTAAATCAAATAAAATTTCATATAATTATGCTTTTTACTGTTACATTTGTGCTGAGAACTGTGTGTAATGTATGGTGTAAATGAACAGATCGAAGAACCACCAGTGAGCACCAGCATCCTGGTCTGGGGTTTTATTGGGCTTTGTTAATTACACCATGTTTAAAATAGTACTGCAGGGGTCTCTGAATGCTCAAGGGACCACCTGGGCGAGAGACTGACAGAGCCATGAAAAATCCCCTCTGCTGCCTGTACGTTTATTCATTTATCAGATGCTTTTCTCTAAAGAAATGTAAAACTCAGAATAAACAAAAGTGCAATTCAGGACATAGAGATACAGATCCAGACTCATGACTCTGTAAAATCAGTCCAAAAGCTCCACTTCAGTCAGGTGCATCGTGCAAATACCTATGTATAGAATTTATGAGGAGCCCCTGTCCGACTCCATGTTGCATTTGACTAACAAACCAAATCTTGGTCCCAATTAAGGTTGTAAGTAGGGAACCATCTGTTCCAGTATAAAAAAATGTGTATTTTCTTTGTGACTGAGTTGCATTTTATTTCCGTTCCCCTTTACTTTCTTCATTCTTTTCTACAGGAAGTAGAGTGAAGAAACATATAGGAATAGTCTCAGACTTACAAGTACCTGGTCTAATTGGCTGTCCTATCGACCCCATTATAATGTTTTCAAATCCGAACGTTTGATTGTAACACCTTACATTGCGTGTTGGATGTAACAACAACCAAAAAAGTGTAAAACCCCCTCCCCCTCAACTCTACTGCAAGTTGAGCAAAGGTTCAGAAGCTGTGACTTCGTCAACAGCAGAGCTCACAGATGCACCTAATGACACTTTTTAACATGTTAAATAGTTTAGAGAGGCAGTAAATCCACTCACAACTCCCCACAATGGTGCAACATGATGATATGTTTACAATACAGCACTATATTTATATCAATTTGTTATGACATATTAGTACTATTAAAACATGAATAATGTGTGAAATTTATGAAAAAATATAACAAAGCCCTGTTGTACTATGTAGTATTAATGCATGTTCATTACTTATAGGCACATGGTTTATATAATACACTATAAGGGGATTTATGACAAGGTCATTGGAGCTAAGGACTGCCTGCACTATGTTGCTTACATTACCAAAGTCTATGCAACCTTAAACATCTGTTGTAATAATTGGGGTTCTTCTTTGTGCTGCTTAACCGTTTTCATCAACAGGGGCTTTGAGTAAATTTGCATGAGAAGCTCTGACACACACAAAGCTAGGATGAAGATGCTATCTTATTTAACTTCATCCCATTCATCTTTTATATCCTGGACATGTGTAGGTTCTGATCTCTGGCCTTGGGCCTTTTCATGTGCATGACTTGTTTGCTGATCTCTGAGTGCTGCATTCTGTCAGAGCTCACTGTACAGCTATAATCTCGGGGAAATTGAGCTAGATCACGGTTCTTTACCTGAGTTTCTATGATAAAATATTCAGCTGCCTTGATGATTGTAAAACTGTCAGATTGTGAGTTGCTTTCAATGAAGACATCATCTTGAAACTAAATTTAATATTCTCTATTGTTTAGCAGAGGCTTTTTTAATACGGTTTGGCTCTTTTTTTACTTCTTTTGTCTAATTAGATTTTACTTCTGATCCCTCAGAAATAATAGGGTACACAATGTTAGAAGCTGGATTATTGTAAAGCAACAAACAAGTAAAATATTCTGCTTTAATTTATAGTATATTCTTTTATCTGTCTAATACATTTGAAAAGTAGTGCTTGCTGTATCACTTTTAAGCTAAATCATTCTTTAAAACCAGTTTTGTGATAACTGTATCATTTGACTATAATGTAGAAAAAATTAAAACCAGGGCACAGCAATTCCTGGGTATCGGAACTCTATATTCAAATTTTTGTTATAATAGCTCTTGAAAATGAATACTTATATATTAGCATCCAAATAGAAAGTTTTGCTATAAGGAATTTTTTGCCAAAGCTGAAACCTTATAAAAAAAATAAAATGTGAAGAAAAATCAAAATGAATTTTAAAAATCTGCCAATGAATACTGTTGTGTACTATAATAAAATAATAGTTTATTTACTGAAATAAACTCTAATTTGTACTGTAATGAATTTATTAAGAACACCAAGAATTTTAAGACAGACACCTGCGCAGGTGTTATCAGCTGTTGCCGCCTGTTTCGCTTTGTCTGAATGCTTTTGCGTGGCATCACCACGCTTACTGCACATTTCATTTTTTAAAAAATAAACCTATTTATTTAAATATCAGTTGTTTTGTGAAATAATGAGGCTGAGGTGGAGCCTTACATTCACACACATCTTTACTTCCTTTATTCAACATCCCATAAAACAGGAGTCAGATTGCGAACCCTGCTGTGCGCCCTCTCAACTCCTGTGTGTAACACAGTGACTAACATATGAAATGTCCTGTACTGTACATACTGCAACACATGGTATAAACATGCGAATTAATTGCAACATTAAACACCAGTTACTTAATTAGAAATAACTTAGTGTTTTATGATGCTGAAATCATGGGTTGATAGTTATATAGATGTTTTCTATATGGCTGGAAGCTGGAAGCGCATTATTTACTTTACCCATTTGTAATAATGGGGAGTTGGCAGTTGTATTTGAAAAATTCAGTATCTGATGTGTTTTCAGGCATGAATTAGATTTGGATACCAAGGGATTACTGTACAAAAAGCAGTGGATACAAACTTTTTGACAATAAGAATGTTTTTAAAGCTTACAAGTCAACATAAATCTTCTACAAAAATGCAAATGCTTCAAGCACTTTTTATTTGTCAACAGAATTTGAATGTATACACTTACATTGCCAAGTTATGTTGGCTGTCAATTCTAACTCCAAGTATTTCTTTCAATCCAACTCTTATGGGTTTTCATGCATATGAGTGAAATCATTTAATACCGTTTATGACGAGTTACAAAAAGAAGAGGCTGACTTTTTTGGTTTACAAATAGCAAGAGCTGAGCGTAGAGGAATTGATGTTTGCACCATAATGATAATATATGCGACTTACAAGATTTCACCTCACGGGCTGATTTCCATGAAGGCGCTACGCTCATGAGTACAGGGATACCTGTATGTGGACGATATGTATGTGGTATCCTGGCAGTTTACATAGTAAATTCAGAATAATTGGTATCATGCAAAACATATACAAATATACATTTTAATTTAATTTTAATTTAATTTTTAAAAAACATGCCTGTATTTTCGTATCTATAATGAAAAAACTCTATTTTTCATATGCAGTTGTATCAGTGATCCTTAACCTGAATTTTAATGATGGGTTGGAGTTTGTACTTTGAAAAAAAACTGGCACAAATGTAGCCCAGTGAACAACTCCAATATTAAAAAAAATACATTCAATGAAATATTTAATGTTTTTCATTAATATTTAAAATTAACTACAGACAGCAATGTGTAAGCCCATGTCAAATCAGAGTAAACACTTATGATGATGAAATGATATAAGTATGTTTACTATTTATCACAAAAAAATGTTGCAGTGAATACTCCACAGCATAAATAGCAGGGGGAGTCGATCTCTGTCAAAAATGTCAACTCGGTCAGTGATCGCAAAGTGGAATTAAAGTATCAGGGCCTCGGTGACACCACTACCCACCACATTGCTGACAGGAAATGCTGAAGTTGCGATCATTTGGCTGGCAAATGAATATCAATTTATTTTAGCTAGTAGAAAATCATACAGTACTACATCAATGGTTTATAATTACTCAATCTGAATTATTCATTCATTCATTCATTCATTATTTACAACTGCTTGTCTGTTGCTGGATCACAGCAGTCCAGAGTCTATTCTGGAAGCATAGGCCACTAGCCTACTGTTCTACACAGTTGTCACAGTGTTTTTGTATGTATGCTGTTTTAGCCTCTTGCAGTTTGTTTGGATTTAGTAAAGCATTAATTCATTCATTCCTTCATTCATTCATTAATTCATTTTAAACTATTGAAATTGTACATTTTTATAGCATATTTTATCTAGAAAGGTGTGCACACAGTATGATCGTACCTTAACAAGACAGGACTTGGTATAGTAGGAAAGGTCAGCTGAGCTCTGACAAGGGCAGAGCACTGTACATGATTGATCTGTGTATATACTGGATATATTTCAGCTACTGAATTTCACAGCTCTGAACTCCAGGGAAAAAATATAACTTCTTGTTAAAAGAAAAAGTATGTTTATAATTTAAAGTTATAATTAAAGTTATATTTTTTGTCTGTATTGATTTGTGGCTATTTATTTGTTGACAGGTTTATGTTCTTGAGAATTAAACTGGGTAGAAAAACCACGAGGGACAGTGCAAATGGCAAAAGGCAAACAGAGACTCTTTTAAATGTACAGTTTCCAGGGCGAGTTACTTCACCAGAAAACCACATATGGCAATGATCCTTTATTAACTGTTTTACATTTTCCATTTGAAATTACTAAGTAGAAAGTAACGGAGCATGCACTTTGGAACAATATTACACAAGGAGGCGGAGATTAAAAATAAAATTAAAATTAAGCAACTTTTCAGCCAATTGGAACAATAAACAATGCTGTAGTATAAAAATACTACTATGACCTCTACTACTTTTATTATTATTATTATTATTATTATTATTATTATTATTATTACAACCACATATCATAAAGAACCCTTTGAAAACATTTGATTTCAGCACTTCCCGTAAAGTGAAATATTTTGCACTTATAAAATGACAAAATAAATCCACTCACTAGGAGGGAAGTGTGCTGTTAGTCAGGGGCATGACAACGGCCTCCAGCAATGCATCAGTGAGGTATACAGAAAGCTGGCTATAAGTTGCTCATATAGTTGTGCAGTGATCAGAAACCCCTCGCCAGTTGACCACACTAGCACCACCAGTCCATTGCTTCTGCTGTGCTCTGTATTTTCACCTCTTCTGGATTTTCCATAATGATTTTTTTCCTGTGATGTTTGTAATGATGAACTGATGCCTTTGCACCCATTGCAGATAAATTAGTGTCAGAATGGAAATGGGTAGATTCAGCAGAGAACAGCAAACACTGTTATAGCAGGATGTTAGCTGGGTGTTCTGTCAGTACCTCATATAGACCTTTCAAGGTTCTGCAGATTCGCTGTCACCTTGTTAGGAAATACATGTCACTCTGGTAGCTCTTCTGCTGGCTGCGAAAACCTGAGTCCTCATAAATAATTTATTCATATAACTCTGATCAAAGGAATCAAAGAAATTCTCAGACAAACTGGTAATCCAAGACAACAGGCCTACTGCTACCAAGCTGGATGGTACTGAAGCCTAGTGCGACACGCAGGACCCTGAATGACTAGCATGTTGAACCTGACACAGCCCAGCACCCCTGACTCAGTCACCCATCCAGTTATTAGATTATATAATCTAGCAACCTAGCTTTAAAAGGGAGAAGACGGTTGCAGATTCTCAAACAGCGCACACCATTGTACCTGCCTTGCTTGAGCAGCAGCTCTGCCCTGTGGTTTATGTTCTTGGGTCCTGTACCCGCTACCTCTGTGTGTTTTGTTCTGCACTCCTTGTCTTCACTGTCTTCCCTGAGCTCTCCAATTGCTGTAACACCCCAAGTCTCCAAGTCACTGTGCCATCCAAGTCTCCTTCTTGCTTTGCATCAAAGTCTTCACACCATGAGAACCTCCACTGATCACCTGTAGCACTTTTTGTTTGTAAATAGGATGTGTAAATAAACTCTGCACCTAGGTCCAAAATGAGTTTAGTCCAATCTGTTCTTGGTCGAGGTTTCTAGTATCATTGTTGTCACTGTTACAACTGTGCGCTGCCACATTAGCACCTACATATGGCATCTAGTCATAAAGCCGCTATTTTAAAAAGCAACATGGCTTTGAAGTGCAATTTATAAATACAGAACTTTTAGCTACACAAGCTAACGTACCAATTGTACTACCATCTGGGATGTGTGAAAGGAGTGAAAACCAGTCCATACTGAGCTAGGCTGAAAGTAGCATGAAGAAGCAGCGCTGCTGTGTTACAGAACATGTTCACAACATGTCTTCATTTTCTGAGAGCCAGTGATTTTCTGCTCAGATGCTCAGAACATGACTGTGCTTGTTGGTTTCTGTTACCGATCAGTTCCTGAACTATGCTAGAATTCTGACTCTCCTTGAACCTATTGTATTGTGTTTTTTCCAATATGATCTGTGTGCACTTAAGAATGCATTTATAAAACATTTAACACATTGTGAAAAAGTAATTCTGCTTAACAAAGTGAATTGCAGTATACAGTATTTATGACTATTTTGAGGTACCTACATAATTAAAGATTAATAAAGAAGCACATGGCATCAAACAGGGTTCATCTTTTGCAAGATGCCAACCTAGCCCTGGGTAATGTCTCAAATGGACACGCACACAGGAAGACACACAAACACCTTGAGTTCACTTTAAAGACACTAGAGCACTATATGCGGGTCCAAGGTGAAGTATTCGCAAATAAATAGCATGAATAAGATAAAAAAAACTCCACACAGCCTGAGATGGGGGAGGTTTCAAATCTACCATCCTAAGCTGTGTATTAAGACCAGTGACCGCGAAGCGGTCGCCATGCAACACTACAACAGATTAATCTTAATTAAGCTGAATACTAATTTGAAGTATGCTGTCTGAACACAAATCAGTTTATGTAAATGTGCTTTTTATTGGATCTGTAGCTTGTAACCTCTCTAGCTTCTTAACGCTTAGAAACGCCACGACCTAATTAAGACAGTCCAATTAATGGTGGACTGAAATGAAAACGATCCGCCGCAGTGGTTCCGCAAGACCAGTGCAGGGGACGAATAGGGTAAACGTGACTTTACCGTTATTATAGGACATGACACGAACGCATATAGACAACGTCAGATGTGATGGCAGATGTCAGGGTTGTCAGGTGGTTTGATGGGAAATGAAAAGGCACAGCATTGCAAAAAACAAAAGGAAGAAGCAAATTGCAAATATTTTAACCCTTTTCCAACCTTTTTTCCTTTTCCTGTATCGTCACGTGATCTGCCTATTTTATGCGAATTTGAAAGATATGTGCTGGTTCCTGTTCATGTACTTATCATTATAAAGCAGAATTCCATAAAATACTTGAATTTGACCAAGTCATTATTATTATTATTATTATCATTTTTATTTTTATTCTATAAGCATTTCTCTTAGTCTGATGTTTCACCTATTTCTAGATGACTTCAGATCTCAACAAGAGACCAAAGAAATTCATCCAACACTTACACAGAATATGGGTAGTTCCCATCTCTGTCTGTCTTTTTTGCTTGCTTCTTTATAAGTGTTTTCATTTCTATAAAGCACTTTCAACTGCAAAATGTATTAGAAAGGTACTATAACAACAACAACAACAACAATAAACATCATCATCATTATCATCATCATCATCATAATAATCGTGGTTGTTGTTGTTGTTGTTGTTATCACCTTTTTCCAGAATGGTGTTTGATAATACTTGCTGAACTTGGTTTGATAAGATATTCAAACTCATAAATATATGATAATGACACTCAAAGCTGCACCAGTGCTCATGATCTTTTGCACCCCTGAGCAAGGTAGTTACCCTGAATTACTACAGGAAAACTTACTCAGCTGTGTAAACAGGTAAATGGTTGTAAAAAAGTAGTGTGGAGTACAAAAATTTTAAATGTCTTTGGAGAACAGCATCACCTCTGTTAAATGCAAAAATAATTTTGATTCCTTTGTGTGCTTTCCTTCATGCTTTTTAACAGACCTGATGTTAAAAGAGTTAAAAATTACTTTGCTGATACATGACCTCGGTTTATGCAAGAATTAGTTGAGATTTTATTTTCTGATACATTTGCACAATAAGAGTAAATCAAACAATCTGCCAAGGTCCCCTTTTAAGTACTCTAACGGGAGGAAGAACAAAAGCAGAATCGGATCAAATATCCGAGTTTGACCAAGAGGCAAAGAAATAGGTAACAGTAACAAGCTGACTGTCAAGCTGCTTTGTATGGTCTACATTTCCAGCTCTGCTGTAGTTGTCCAGGAGCTGATGTGTGATTTGCTATTCTTCAGTAGGAAAAGAGGTGGATAATTGGAGCTGTGAATGCAATAAAAGTCCCTGTAACTGTGGAACTGCAAGTGGAACATTTAACAAGTTAAGAAACTGCCAGTTACTACAGTAACAGGGACCAGGTAAAACTATATATAGTGCACAAGTTCCCTTCATTTTTTAAAAATAGCCAGTACGCTATGTTATATTTATACATAGATTCACTGAAATGCCTGGTGCTGCCCAGGTCCAAAAGGTATAGCAGCGGAAAGGTAAAAAGTAATACATTATATTATCACCGAACTGTTTAACCATTAAGTTGGTTGCATTTAATAAATAATTATTGTTAGTGCTCTGAAAGGCAAAAACCAGTGATGCGCTCCAGTCGAAAGGACAACTAAATACTGCCAAACTTTACTACCTTTGCCTCACTAATGTGTGTAGCGCTGTGTATTTGTCGTAAGTAATTTCGTTTTAATTTTTACATTTTGGTTTGCTCACATATAATAGCTGCTGGCTCACCTGGTTGAACATGCGGACGGCACTGACAGCAACGTGTGCACTGGCCATAGGCACGTGTGGACAGCAATAACAAATTATGTGTCACCTTTCAATTTGTTTAATTTAGTACATTTGTGTGTGCGTCTTTGTGTGCATGCACGTGTTTGTGTGTAGAGCGACAAAAACCCTCAGTATCGGCACGCACGCACTGCGTGTGACGTTACTACATGTTGTGTGTGGTGTCATTGCTCCCACTTCTCTAAGCCTTGTCTGAGATCGAATGTTAAATTGTCAAAATAGCAAGTAGCCTTTCTCAAGTTTAATAAACTCGACACACAAAACTGACTCAGGGTGAGAAGCACCACTGTGCAAAATTTCAAGTCTGTAGCTTGAAAAGCAAAGACATACAAACAGACAGACACTGAGCTTTAATGATATGGAGATCATCACAGTGACACAATCCTTTTTATTTCAGTTTTTTCCTCCCTATACTGTACTCTGTAAAACTAGCTAGTAGACGACTAAACCATAGACTTTGTGGGATTTAAATCTGCAGTGTCCTGGTTATGAGTCTAAACCTGGATGGTGATATTTAAAGGTCAGTGTTTTGATGCAGGTTCAACGGGATGTTCCGTGACCTTTTGAAAGCAGAATAATGTGCACTATATAGCACGATGGATTTTATTGTATTTCTTATTCTGTGATGCCCTGGATACCTTCTAGTGGTCACCATTACCATATTTTATAGGCACCTCTTTTTCAAAGTTCTCTGTCTAATAATTTTTCTACTGGATATTTATAGTGAAATGCAGGTTGAACTGGTTAAGGTACGACATCCGGCTTCCTAACCACCATGCAGGCATGTTCACGTGGGCACGTTCATGATGGTTGAAAATATGCAATAAAACGGAATTAAGAAATAAAATAAATTAATAAAATAAAACTGATATGAAATTAATTACTAAAATACAGTCCATTCTCAGTTTTATGCAATACAATATTGATGTGAAGGAAGTCCCTGGATATGGTGAAAATCAAGAAAATCAAAAGCGTATTTTAACATTTTTTTTAATGTGTTGTTCTAAAGTACTGTACTATGTACTACAGTAACACCTTTATAATCTAATGTGATGTGTAATGAATATGTAAGGTGCCTAAAAAGATGAATTAGTCAAAAGTGCAACTGAAACATAAATACATAAGTGCAGGGGATTATATATCAAAAGCAGTGAAATAGGTGCCAGTTAGTCTTGTTTTTTAATGAATGTCATCTACACATTTGTTTAGGTGGAGGGAGGGTGTTAACAGTGAAGTGAAAGTGTTTCTTTACCTTACACCTTCGCAAAGGAAGGATTAATATACACAATGCATTACACATATGGTGAAACCAGATAAAAAGGGCCTGTCCTTGATGAGAAAATGATGTGTTGTATTGTCAATAAAACTCAATTTTCCTGTTTTCTACAGGGGCAGTTCAAGATTTATAGGTTAAAGTGGACACAAAAAAATTCACACATTATTTTTTAACACTTCATTAGTGCTTAACGCTTTATTCATTTTATGAACAAGTTCAGCAATTTAAAAGAAATGGCATTTGAGGTCAACTGACACATTGTCCTACAGTCCTGATCCATGTACCTCAGTGGACCGGTACTCATTCTTTAAAATTGCCTTGAATTGAAAATTATACACAGCGTTCTGCTGTATTAAGCCTGTGTATATCTATGTAGTTTTTCCAGTTTTATGCTTTAGTCTCAATTTTACCAGTCCTTCCAATTCCCTTCTGACTGTAAAGTGTGTTAAATCTTGGATCACATTTTCCTTTCAGTGTGAGTGCAAGAGCTGTCCACGCTGGATGTAAAAACCAGACAACAAGGATTCTTATTATGATGGAAAGAAATCAATACAACGACTGGAATGGAGAACCACAGAGTCTTTCTTCTTCCTCGATGTATTTTCTGAAATCTGTTGTTGTATAGAACTGGATATGTACAGAACTGGTTCGTGGTCGGCTGCGTCCAGCATCATTGCATCTCACCCACTGAGCTAAAGGCTGAAACCCAAAGCTGCTCAATTACATAATATTAAGGGGCAGCTGTATAAACAGTCGCTGAGGTCTTGTACTAATTCCTGGCACGCAACTTTGACAGATTTGCTACTGAGAAACAAATTCTCCCTGTTTTCAGACACTTTCTCTGGAAATAATGTGCCCGTGTTTAGTATGGAGGGTGTGTCATGTTTTAGTGAAGTGCCCCATTAGGCTCTCCTGAGTCTGCAAGAATGCAGGCCCAAGGGAAAAATTTGACATGCACATTAAAACAGTACCATCCAAGGGATAAATCAAAAGTAAAATGTAGAAATTCCATACAGCGTCAATTGAAGGGAGACCTGCCGATGTCAATCAATCGTGGTTATTCAGACAGTCTGCAGAACAGCAGTGAACGTATCAGCAAATTACATTCACGTTTTCCAAGCAGATCTTATGTGCTCGTTCTTTAAAAATCTCCCCCCCACAGGTTAGCTCCTACAAATATGCTATTTCAGGGCTACACGGTGTAGACAGGCAAGACTGTAACAACCCCTGGGGACAGTTCCTCGGCTGGGGTTCCTCACAGTGAGCAAGTCTGAACACACCTTCTTCCATTCTACTCATCACCCCAGGCTTTAAAAGAGAGCTACTCGCTGACCAACACTGTGGAATCTGAACAGTGCTTACATTCCTCTCTGCCGACTTGTTCTTCTCCTTGTTGTTCGCATCCCCAAACCTCCCGGGCTAATAATTCAAGTCCTCCAGTCATCGTGTTGCTGTGTCTCTTGTTTGCCACCAGACTAAAGGTTCTTCATTGCACACTGGTTACTTGCAGCACTTCTTCACTGTATATACAACTCCTTTGATCACCAGGTGATCATGACAAAGCCAACATATCAGTACGGACATGAGGGATGTGATACCTAATTAACACAAGGTTCAAAGCTAAGGTGCTGTGGCCAAAAATGAAGCAGCATTACTTGGAAAATCATAATAGGTGGGTCACAGATTTGAATGAAGCCCCAAGTTTATGCTTCAAAATAGAGAAAAATATTTCAGATGTGTTTATGTTCTCCCATGGATGGTATGTGTTTCCTTCCAAATGTGCTGACTTCCACCCACAGTGTAAAGACATGCAGTTCAGATACCATCCAAGTCAGGTGGCAGATGCTGAAGTGCCCCCAAATGCTGTGTGAGTGAGTCTGTCCCGCGATGTACAGGCGTCCCGTCCTTGTTGCATCGCACTTTGTGACCCCAGATCCCCAGAGATGGCCAAGCAGATTATGATAATGAATATATAGAAGGAAGGTTCCTTTGACCTTCTGAACATCAGAGTGTAGGTGTTTCCTATTTGCTACAGCTGCATTTCAAATTTCATAGGTTAAAGCGGACACTAGGATGACAGCTGACAGGAGCGTTACGATTTCATTAACTCCAGTAATTTTCAGACAAAACTTGCCTTTTCAGTTCAACTGACAAATTGTCCTAAAGTCCCGATCCACCAAATCCACGTTCCTCAGTTACACACAGCAGAATAATCACCGTTCTGTTGTGCTGAGTCTGTGTACCTCTGTACTTTACTTGGGTTTATACATCACTCTCAGTTTTACCTCTGAAACTCCATGTCCCCTCTGAAATGACTGTAAACAGTTTTTAATCTTGGCCCAGATAACAACAACAACAACAATAACAATCATCATCATCATCATCATAAGCATAATAATCATAATAATCATTGTTGTTGCTGTTGTTGTTATTGTCCTTGTTGTTGTTCAGTAGGTCTTAAGTGTGCAGTTACTACCAGGGGCTTCCTAGGGGTCCCAGGAAGATGTGACACCTGAGGACAGATGGGAAAAGGAAGAAAGATGGCTATAACTGGTAAAGGGGACAGAATGAAAAGAACATGAGGTTCACTGAACAAGAGAATAGCTCTAAAATTAGTCACACATTAACAAACAAGCAAGGCTCAGAGTGAGAAATGGGAATAGGAGGAGATGGTGCTTAAGCGGATCCCAGATAGTAAGTAAGAGAGGAGTTCTCAGGAGTTGTCAGAATATCAGAAGACTTAAAGCACGCTTGAAGTTGATTGGTAGCTCATTTCACAATTTTGGTGCAAGAACATAGAATGTGTGAGCTTCTTCTCTGCGCTTGGAATGGGGAAGTATTGAGAGGAAGCAAACCCCGGGGCTGTGTGGACAATATATTGGGGACAGTAGGGAGAAACTCAAGATTGGAGGTGGTGAGGAGCCAAGCATGTGGGGACCTTATGTTTGGATGTGTGTTATCCTTAAACAGGATCATTGCCATAATGGGGAGCTAGTGGAGACTTGAGCAGTGGAGTGTTGTGTTTATTGTGTGGAACATTATACACCATGAGTAGAAGTATTTTGTACAAATTGGGGAGGGGCAGATGGTAAATGCTGCAAGTCAACAGTTATCAAGCCTGGAGAGCGCAAGGGTCTAAGCAAGCAGCTGCGTATTGGATTTTGCTTGTTTTGTTGAGGGAAAAACACCACATCTGGACCAGTGGCAAAATATTCCATGATCAAAGTATCAGTTTCCCATCTACATTCTTCACAGTGGATGAAGGTGAGATGGTGATGTGGTCCAGAGATATACTGAGTCTGTGGAAGGGTTTGAAGAAGCTGAGTTCCAAATGATGGTCAGACCCGGAGAAATGAAAGAAGGAAAGGAGATGTAAATTTGGGGATCATCTGCTTAAAGGTGATGTGAAAAGCATGATGAAAGGACTCAGTGAGTGAATGCATATGGAGAACAACAGAGGTTCCCTGAGGTAACTTGTACAGAGCATGAATGCATGAATGCAATCCGAGAGACACTTTCAGGAATCAAACCAGTCATGTTCACGACCATGCCATTTGGCTAGAATGTCCATGTCATTTGGTTTTAAAAATGAAAAGAATATCAAGTTTTGGGAATGGAAGTAATTGACTTATAAGAAATTGAAAAATATCTACCTGACTATCAATTTCCGGACAGAATGGAGAGGATTCCCTCTCGTATCTGCGCTAAGGCAAACAGCCGTACACGATGACTGACACCGGACTCCAAACACACTGTGTGCAACAGTGTGTGTAATTTCAAATTTATATGAAATTTACATTTAGAAAATGAAGTCGAGATGTAGAAATTGAAGTAAACAATAGTGCATCCCTCAACAGACAGAGGGCTTAGATACATACACAATTACTGAAAAACAGGGTTTTTGTCTTTGTCTTTATTAGTTTGTTCTTGCCCATGCCAGAGAAAGGCATCAAAGCTGTCTAAACCACAGGTTAACACATAAATTACAGAGGAAGGCAATCTTTTTTTGTGGTTATTATGACTTGAGAAGTTTACAAAAAAAAGCATGATATTTCGACCTGGAGAAAATAACAAATCTTTATGAATTATTAATCTGAATTCTGTTTAGTGATTGAAATCTAGAAACTTTGATTACGGCTTAAATGGATTTACATTGATCAGTGCCTTCTGCTCGCTGTGTTTCCCCCGCTGGACTTGTATGCAGTAACTGTTTAATGTGGTCCGTGAGTACGAGATGTAGGAACAGACTCGATCAGTCTGCCAAAGCTTTTGCCCTTAATAAAAAAAATGTTAAAAATTAATGGAGTTCCAGAAACTTCCTGTTAAAGCACAGAATAAAGGGACACTTGACTAAATTTCTTATGAAAGTCAAAATAGTTATGCAGAACTTTGATGGAACTGTACAATAGTAACGCTCAGATGTTTCGTGTTATAACTAATGTAATTTTTGCTTGCCTTTCCTTGCCTTGAAGTGAATTTTTGCTTCTTCCAAAGTGCTCTTTACTGGAACGCTGTAGTCTAATTATCAGGAAACAAAGTCGAATCTGTATGAATAATGAAGTATTCGGTCATAATTGTGAATATGGCTGTTGCAGCCATAATTACACTTTAATTAAACTTAAACTTTTTCGCCGCAATCATCTTTGTAATTAGAACATGTATAGAAAAAGGACCAGTTCAGTCCAAAGTGATGAAAAAATTCTAATCCGCCACTGAATTTTGACCTTGTCCAGCAGTGGTGCACAAACTAATGGAAAGTTGAAAATCGCATTATCTGAATGACTGTGTCACACCAGCGTGGTGGCGAGTGGTGTTGCTCACGCAGGAATACAGTGCAAGTGCAAAATTTAAATTATACATGCTAAACTATTTACAGTACTTACAGGGCCGCCCAGTCAGATACATAATATACAACACAGCGTATAAAGGCAGCTGTAAACATTCAACTTTAATACTGTCACACTGCACCTTTTGCATCTCCTCCTCCCTCTTGATCTACTCAGTAGCTCCTTTCCAATCCCGCCTGTTGTAGATTAAATCATTATTATACATGACCGTGCTCACGCACAAAAATAGAACACAGACCTTTTAAAAGCAGAATACATGTAGACATTCGTAAAACGTTATCAGTTGACGACAGAAGAGGTGTGATGTTACCAAAGTGTACAGAAACAGCAGGAACAAATTCAGTGTGTCGAGGAAGCCAATGGTATGTGCTGCAGTACAACAAACAAACATGGATGTTTCCAGAAACATAAAATGAAAACTTGGCGAACGTTGGCATAAGCTGACACGGTGTTTGAGTGTGAACTCGTGGTGAATGAGAGTGTGTTTAGGTGTTGTCGTGGACAGTTGCTGTGTTGGGGCGCCCTAAGGTGTCACAGGCTGGCACGTGACGCGTGTCATATAGACTGGTTTGGGTGGTGGGCACAGGACGTGTCTGAGTTGGAGGGCCTTGGGTGATGGGCTCCAAAATGTTAGGAAAGGACTTGCGTCGTAAACACCGAAAATGTGCCTCAGGGCACACGTGAAAGGGAAAGTGTCATTTACTGCAGGTTTCATGATGAGCACAGGACGCAAACACATTAGAGATACTGGGCGTAAAATTTTGTCAAGGCCTGTGGGATGTGTAGTGCATGAGCGAGTGCGTGTCTGCGAAAGACGAGTTATGTCTGACTGGGTTCGGTGATTTGTTCATCTCGGCATAATAAATGTATGTATATGAGTAAGAGAGTGTGTGCGCGACAGTATGAGCGTGGCATGCGAATGGTTCGCTATATTCGAGTTCTGTAAAGGCATTGAACACTTGCACCGGCTCTCGGAGCCCTTTTTATTTCCATTGCTGTGTGTGAGGGACACACAAGGATGCAACAGGATGGACGCCGGGGAGAGCTGTATATGTTAGAGCCCAAGTGCATTAGTTTTTTCACCTGTATCAGAAGCATGTTGCACTTGTAAAAAAAAACAAATGTACTCAATTTGATGTATTTAAATTATTTCTTTTTAAACGCTCAATTTACTTATGTTTTTATTAAGTTGAAAATATTTAAGTAAGACACGATGATGTGACTGGATGTGAAGTCTGCAGAGAGATAGCAGTCTAGGCTTCTGTCCCAGTTCTGATTCTACTGATTCTTCAAAGATGTCAGTGTTTCACTGCTACTGTTGTCCAAGTTGGTGTAAATTTAAAGGATCGAAAATCAACACATCTTAGCCTAGTGCTTCATCGCTCTAGGATGGACTCTGGGCCGCTGCAGCCCTGACCAGGACAAGCGGTTGAGGACAATAAAAGGGTGTCTGGATGAAAACTGTCCCTCTCCTCCCACCCATCAGGGACAGTTAGGCTGAGTTTTGTACATATCAACCTGTGCAAGGGAGGCATAAGATAAAATGTTGTCATATGTCATTTGTTTCACTCTAACTATATTAAAATCAAAAATGAATGAGCCTTCTGAAGAGAAAGTACCTACACATTGCTTTACTTTACCTCCACAAGCCTATCTAAGGGCATTATGTGATGGTGTTATGCATCTTACTAACTTTCAGATTTCATCTGTTCAAACACAGCCTTATTAACCACGTCCCTTGGCCTTTTGCAGGACCTTGCTGTTCATTGGAACAATGATGAGTTGTGGGCCTGCAGCAATGCTGGACATAGCAACTGCTTTGAAGATTAGCAGTGCTATGTCCTTGAGATTACAGTTCAGAACTAAATATGAAAATGTATTTTCAGTTCAACTTTACTGCAGTGCTCCTCTTCTCCACCACATGCAAATGGTCCCATCTGCACACAGATGGTTGAAGCTGCAGGCTAAGAAGCTGCTACCAAGTGCTGTGCTATGCACTTGTGTATATTAATGTAATGCTTTAGGAGCTGAATCCCACTGGTCTACATTTTTATGAGCCTTTTTTTTTTTTGCAAACTGGGAAGAAGCCAGAGGTAAAAGACTCCCAGAGAAGCCTTGCTTACCCCGTAAGATCAGAATCACCTGCAGTTTTGAAGAGCTTTTTATGTTTGTCATACTGCTCACAAGGTTTCTTCACCTCTTTAGGTTTAAAGACAATAACTCGTGGCTGCGGTGCGGTGTGCCAGGTAAAAATAAACAGGTTTTTGCAGTCACAAGTCAGTCACTCTTTTTGTACCCCGGAAACACTGGAGATGTCTCATCCGTCCCCAAAACCTGGCGCTTCAAGGCCTGGAAGGGATTTGTGACAGGGTGGGACCAAGTTTGGGATGATAAAGACTGTGTCCTTGTGCATGTAGAGTGAGTTGTGCTGGGAGAAATCTGCCTATACTGTGTATTCTGTGATTCGAGAGATCTTTTGAGAGATCAGGGATCCCTGGTGGAGTCAGAAAATGCAAATCCGCAGTTGTTGCCTGCCAAATATGCATAAACTGCAGAAATGCCCTATTGACAGGACCCTGTATGCACAAGTGTGCACAAACACCTATATGCATTTTACTAGGCTTTTCAGTTATTATATTAAATGAAGTTACTAATCATTGATGATCTAGAGCCAATTTTCATTAAACCCCAACAGCTGAGAAAGGGAGTCAAAGCGTTAAGTTGCGTGAAGGGCTTTACTTCTCCACTGTAGCAAAAATCTCCCGGATACAGGGCTTTGGGTCTATATCTAAATGCTCAAAATCTCAGGCATTTCATTTCCAAACCAGCGCTGAATGTGAGGCAACCCACACTGTCTTTACTTACAGCGAGGCAATACGTTTGAAGTAACTAAATCATAGTTACAAGTACAGCTGCAAAGGTGAGTCATATTACGTTGTTTGCTACTTAGCAGTATGTGTCAGCTATAAAAGAGGTCTGATAATTATCACTTAGATATGCGAGTTATCAAAGCAACATGAGGCAACAAAAGAGGCCAGTTAGTCAGTGGCTGAATTGCAGTTGCATCGGTCACTAAAAGGGCAAAATTATTTTTCGGGAGTTGGAAGTATTGGTTGTGCGTTTTGATGGCTGCTTGGTGGACTGTCCACTGTGCCTTGGAGACCGCTTGAGGGCTCGTGCCTGCTGTCGAGCGAGGTTGTTGAGCCCCCCCCCCCCCCCCCC
>UFQX01000961.1:20864-118483 GCA_900497675.1 Arapaima gigas
GCCCCCCCCCCCCCCCCCCGTCGGGACTCCTTGAACAAAATAGAGGTGGCGGTGGGTTTACAAAAACAGCGCCTACGGGGGAGAAGTAGCAGGGTGCGCTTAGCGTGCGTTCGTGATTGATGGAGGGGTGTGGCCATATTTCCCTCCTGACGTTTCATTTTTAGAAACCTTCAAAATGTGTCAAGGGCGGCAGTCTCAAATATTATGACAGTATACGCCAAGTATGGACAAACCGTATCGTGAAAGAGGAACAGCAGTAACACGTTGAACCCCTACAGGAGGGATAGATGAACACTTCTCTGGCCAGTTGTTAACTGCCACAAAAATACAGCTTCAAAAATCACCACAGTTACACCAGCACCTGTGTGACTGTTCGAAACATAAAATAAATTTGGTCTTTTTCATGTTAAGAGGTCGCATTTGGAACATGTCTTGTTGTTATCCACTGCGGCACAATGCGATGGCCTCTAACTTTCTTATTATTTGGACTGGTTAGTGTGATTTTTGCCTTATTTGCTTCACAGTGGCTCCCCTACTAGCAAACTTAATTGGGACTGGCAGTTGGTTTGTGACTTAAAAAATTTTTTGGTCAAATGTGACACAGGTCACAGACTCCTCATAAATCCTATAAGCAGCTACTGCTGTAAGGTGTACCAGGTGTGCTCAGAGAATAGCGCACCTTCAACTGTTTCTCTGCCTCGTGATGAAATGCAGTGATGTTTAATCTAAGTTGTACTTTGCTTTTGGGAAAAGTGTCTTAAAAATGAAAAAACTTAATGTGTAATGTAATATAAAGGTCACTAACTTGGGGGGCTGTGGAGGATATAATGGAACAGTTCTGTCTGTCTCTATCAAATATAAGCATAATTTAAAAAAAAATTGTAAGTTGTATGATCTTTACCTTGTGCAAGCAGCAACTGCATGTCAGCTCAGAGCTGGAGCTTTTACATGAAGGTGTAGGATAAAGGAGGGGTGGTTGTTAGGCATAGCATCATCATAGGATCATCATAGGATCATCTGCAGCTTCTTCCGCTTCTTCTTCTTTCTTTTCCACCCTTTTGAAAAACTTAAGGCAGAACCTACTGTCCATAATCACTGTTTGTGGGTGTCATTTGAACTGCTATGCTGGTCACCTTTTTTTTGAAAAAATTTTTGTACTTGCAAAATAATGCAAAGTTCATAAGTTACGGACCCACTGAACTTCAAAATTTTCCTCGCTATTTACCGGTTTCATTTAGATACCTTGACTTCCAGGTTTTGCTGTAACAATAAAAAGCCCAAGATGAAATTTCCCAAATGAAAGAGATTGGGAAGGACTTTACTGAGTCTGTGGTTCTGTTAACAAGGTCGGTCTGTGTGCTGCTGTTGGAGTTATTTCGTGTTACACAGCACTGATACTGCTTACGGACTACAAGACTAGGCAGCAGCATCTCCACAGTTGAAGAAGGCCTAAGCCGGACTTCCTGGGTTAAGTCTCTCAGAGCTGAAAAACTCTGGTCATTTGTGAATGATTCACACACTCTGAATACAGCCTTGGTTAAACAAAGGAGCACTTTTCAGCAACAGTGCAGTTGTGTGTGTGTGTTTTTTTTCTGCCGGCAACCATCAGGCTCCACAGTGAGTCCTCATGCTGCCAAAGTGGTGACCTTCTAATTACCTCTAAATGGCCTTATCGCACCGCACCATGCACCACTTCACTTCACCCTGCCCTTCCCTGCATATAAATACGCTCGGTTATTTATTTATTTACTTATGAACTTATTCTTCTACTTATTTACCTCTGCTTTCATTGCTTTGTGTGTGTATGTGCATATACCGTGAGGATATGTTTGATGCAACTTGCATGCTGCTGCAACCAAGTGGAATTTTTCCCCTGAGACTCATTCACTCATTCATTTGCATGTTTGTCTGTCTGTCTGTCTCTTTGTTTCTTTGTCTGCGTGTCCAAGACCATGCATGAACAGATCTGCTCCCCAATATGTTTGCATTCCTATCAGCTCTATATGCAGTTAGTCATGTATTTTTTGCCAGCAAAACTTTTGTTAGCTGTGGGCTGTCTGTCACTTTAGAGGAAAGCATCTGCTAAATGAATAAATGTAAGCGTAATTGTCACTCTGTTAAATACTGTATTTATATATAGCAATTTCATATTATACTCTTTTCAGTTCCATGTTCTTGTGACCCAGTTCTACTCTGCTGTTAATCAATTCCAAAAACTTTCAGAATGAAAGGCAATATTATTAGGCATGACTTTGTGTGATTTGTTTTATTATTCATTTATCACTCCTTCAGCAGACGAGTTACAAATGCTCAGTGGAATTGCCTTATTAGATAGTGTTCTAATAATAGCAATAATCTTTATTTCATATAGCATATGAATCTTTTAGCGTCTTCCGAAAGCGATATAGAATATAACTAATATATGGGATGCAGTTTTAAATCAGTATATAATAAATATCACCATTTCAAAAATTACAACAATACAGGCATGAAGGAAATCGATAATTATTTGCAGAGACTTAATATAGGAAGGTAAGGTTGCAGTGTTGAATCTTTCTCTTTTTCTGAATTGAGGAATTGTTAATAAAGATTTGTTTTCATGGCAATTCACATTATAATGTGATATTCGGGAACTTGCGATGCAAGCCAAGCCCGTTCACTATAATCATCAACACCAAAACAGTTTTAAAAATTCGTGCCACTCATAGGGACTTTTATGTTGCCCAGCAGATCACAGCTTGACTGTTCTTTCATTTTGTTATGAATTCCAACAACTCCAACTTCACTAATGTCTGTCTGTCCTGAGCTTGTGTGCTTAAATGTTATAAATATATAACCATTTAAGTGCTTTTAAAAATTTTAAGCTGTATTTGTGGTTAGTTCTATTATAAGTTCTATCTAGTGAATGGATATAAGCACACCAATCTCTATATCTATAAAGACAAATCTCTCTTTGTCATTTTGTTCTTTATGCACAGCTTTGTTTTTCAAGCTACAGGCTTCGAATTTGCCACACAGCTACTTCTCACCACGAGTTAGGTTTTGCATAGTCATGCACGCATGCATTAGTGAAGTGTGCCTCCAGGTAGTTTCCAGCTGATTTGTCAAAATGAAGACAAACTGGCCACTTCACCCACACACACACTCAAACACACATTTGCTGTGCTATACGCATTACTGGCTAATTCATATAATGCAATAAAGTCAGCACAATAGTACATACAGACATATATAGAGTTCAGTGAAAAGCGGACTCTCACCGATACACTCTCGCTGTCTTGTTTGGCGTGTGGGTGTTTGCTACAGCAACAGTTCCAATTACTGCCTGGCACAAGCAAACTTGAATATGCGAGCTGAATAGAGTTTACAAAGTAAAAATGTAACAATTAATAATAAATTATACAAAATACACACGGCACCCCACACATTAGTGACAAAGTAAATGTTCTCAACTGCAGTAACAATACTGATGTACTTAATTCAACCACTTTAAGAGAAATACAGTTTGGTGATACAGTTTGGTGAATACAGTTCGTTTTTACCTTTCCACTTTCTGACCCAGACAACCGCAGGTAGCTCAGCTAGTGGTGCCATTATACTTCATGTCCCGATATTGATTGTGTCTAGATGACTGGAGAAGTGGCCGTACTTAAAGGTAGGTACTTAAGAATAGTTTTGCCACACTCAGTACATTTGATGTATGTCTGTCATCAGCGTAAGGGTGAATGTTAATAATAATTTGCTAGCACGTAAGTATGAGTGTATATAAGAAGTACATTAATGGTCTCATCACCTACTTGCTTTTTAACCTCAGATAAGAGTGACAAATTATAGCTGTCAGTTTTCTTGCCATATCAAAATGTATTTCTTAAGTCCATCAGCAAGAGCTCATTGTACCAAAACGTTGACGGCTGTATGTTTCAGGCTGCCGTTTCATAACAAGGAGACAGAAATGTAGACTGCAGATTTTTAAAAGAGGATAAAACATTAGTAATAAGGGGAAATGCAGACAGAACATATGAGGGAAACTGTGATTTACCACAAAATGACAGTCAGCACACATTTCGACAGTCAAAGGGAATTCCTAAATAGGCGTGTTTGGTCACTGATGCACTCTGGGTGTTTAGTTTCTCTTTCTTACAGTCTACATCTTTCTGCAACCAGAACTTTCCACTTTCCATTTTCAGTTTCCTGTAGCGAGAAGAATGCATTACACCTTTGTTTGGCCCACTTTGGAGCCTCTTCGCAGCGGTGCCATGACAGATATACACATTTAGAGTGAACCGTGGTGCCGCCTCCAAGGCAGATGTGCTTGATAGTGTTGATTTGCTGGGAAACACAACCAAATGATAAATGAAACACATGGAAATGGATCTGCAATGTAGAATGTAATTACATTTTAAGAATGTACTATGAGCAGAAGTGTCATATAGAATTAGGGCAGGTTTAGTGTTGAATCATTTTTTCCTGTGTTATGTTGTGCGACTAAATTATCTGTAATTGCCATCTGAGTGGACGACAGTCGTCATTTTCATTAAAATGTAGATGGCACATGAAATATGCATGAGATCAAGCTATTTTTTCCCCCGTTCTGATAAACAAAAGTGTTGTTTAGATATTGGTTTATGTGAAATAATGAGAAACCTGATAGCATAAAGAGAAGGAATATTACACGTCACAGCTTATTAAGAAACATTAGAATAGACTAGTGATGCATGAACTGCCATTTTGCTGTTATTATTTACTGGCTGCACTTCCACAAATGACTGAAAACCAGATGTAAACCAGAAGAGCAATGCTGCAGTTTAACGGATAACATAGAGCTCAAAGCCCAGCTTGGTCGTTGAGGGTAGGGTTAAGGTTAAGGTTAATCCTAACTTGCTGCTAACGTTTAACTGCTGTAAGAGGTGACTTGAGCGAAGGTGGCATTGATCTGCACACTATTTTTTATTACACTCGGTCAAAGACATTGCGATGTACCAGTTTATTGCTTTGATCTTCACACGACAATGTCTTCCCTCATTAATCTTTCAAACTCTTTATATACTTTTGGCACCTAGGCAGGTGTCCCGGTATCCTTTCTAATAGTTATAAAGTGTCAGATTATGTATGCAAGGAGAAAATAGATTTAAATATGAAGAAAACAACTCACCCAGTTTTCATTTTTTTTTAATTTTATTTTTTAGCAGATACTTCTTTCCAGTATGACAGCAGGACATCTTTTTGGTGTATTGGACTGTTTGTGCTGGAGCAAAGTTATTGAGTTTCAGTAGGGTCTGAGTGTGTTCACCATACTTAACCATGGTGTTGCATACGTTGAAAGATCTGGTTAGCTCCTTCCCACCCTCCATCCATCCATCCATCTAACCATTCATCCATCCATCCATTCACTATGAATTATTTTTGTCTTATCCAGGGTCACGGTGGTCCAGGGTTACAGAAGATACAGGGCATGAGATTTTGATGCCAGTCTGACACACACAGTTTAGTCACCAATCCACTTGAAAAATGTTTTTAGACTCTCAAAGCAAATGAAGCACCCAGGGGACACCCACACAGCAAGGAGGACAACATGGAAACTCCACATAGACTGAACCAGTCTCCCACCCACAGCCAAACCTACAGGTCAGAAACTGCTAGCAGCTGCCCCATGGTCCCAACCTCAGGAAAGATCAATGTGGACATACTCACATCTGTTCTGCCATTCATTTCTTATCACTGGGTAATTCCACAGTTACAGAAACACAGGCCATGCAGAACATAGGCCAAAGTTATAGATAGAGAAGCTTCACAAACATAAAGAGATTAGATCCACAGTTGAAGAGTAGGAGGTGCCCAGCTACAGGGAAAGCAGGTCCAGAGTCACACAGAGATGAATTTCCCAGTTAGAGAAAGGGTTGTGCCACAGCCAGAGAGAGGATTTCCACAGTTACAGAATAAGTTACATGTTTCTGTTTGTGTTTGACTGGCCATTAAAAACTCACCACTGTGAAATCATTTGATGTACCATCTCTGATGTTCTCTGTCAGTGATTATATTCGCTGTAATGTCTCTGTGAGTGAGTCACTACCTGCTCAAAGATATTTTAAAAAGTATTCATGGCAAGAAAGATGCAGTCTAACAGTATTTTTAATCTAGAAAAAAAATTCAAAATATACTTTTTCTGGGCATTCATAAATCTTTGAAACTAAAAAACAAACCAGCAACCAGCCAAAAAAAATGACTGGCTACTTCCACTCCTTCTGCTGCATGAAATTGTTTGGCCTGTTTGTTTCTCCACTGTCACCAGTCCCAGCAGATGCTAATTCTGTTTTCATGAAGGTTCTTACAATTGCAGCGGCTCAGTGTTCTTCTACACTGGAAGCATCAGGTGAAAGACAGGATGCGGCATGGAAGGAACATCTTTTATTAATATGAAGCAACAATGAAGTTAAATCTCCTTTACAATAACTATAAACAAAAAAATAAATCACGTCCGCACCCTTCTTTCTGACGTGTATGTTTGTGTCGGATGTGTGTTGCTGTAGCTAAGAGAATTTCCCTCTGAGATGAATGAACCTTCATTCATTTATGTTCAATGTGCTGCAGTTTATATACATTATCAGCAAAGTGCCATGTTACTTCTCACGATACTTCTGCATGTCAGGTGACACTGGAGAACGAAACAGTAGAGTAGAGAAAGCTGGGACCTGCACAAAGTATTAGAAAGTATTTCACCGTAAAATCCTGACCATAATTGGCCGAAGAGATGAGAACAATCGATTAAATAAACATTTGGTTTAAAAGTGTTAATGTCAGTAACGCAATTTAAAAAAATGCACTGAATAAAATCCTTCTGGAAAATTCACAAGATCCTGAAAATCAACCACGGCTTGCACTTCTTCGCTCTCCTTTCTTTTTCATCTTCTCCCCATGTCCCCTCTGCGTTCCCAAGAACACTTGGCTGGCAAAGCAAAGCAAAACTCCACAGCAGTGAGTTTGCAGAAAACTGAACGGAGAAAGGCAATAAAAAATAAATCAACTCGGCGACGTCTGTATCTTCAAAAATTCACAACTCGGACGTTCACGTCACAAGGTGTGAGCGTAAATGGTTTTCCGGAACGCACTCGTTCGTTCCAGCAAATATTTGCACTTAGCGCAAAAACACAAACAACCACAAAATAACATTAATATGAATAAAATTTGTAAAAATTACATTCTAAATGTTCTGTAAAGAACACCGACTTTCTCAGTCTGGTTTTCCCCTGGTCAGGTTTCCTAAGCAGCTACTGGCCGTGTTTTGTAATGTAACTGAGCTGGGTGTGTAATGGAAATAAATTTCACGACGATTTTCAATTAAAGTGAAACAGTCGTCAAAAAAACTTAGCAGCTTATTTGTCACGTGTTTAATAAGCGTATGTGTGAAGTAGCAGAAATGAAAATGCAAATGTGCTAACCATAGGTATAGTTTATAAGCTAGCGGTGGCTTTGAGAAAAATGGTTCTGTACAAATGTGTAGGTTGTAGTTATTATCAACACTTCTTTCTCGGTCCATTTTTGAGACACTCCAACACGTCCAGTTTTATACTTAAATTATTACTTTTCTGATATTTTTGACCAGACTGGAATTTCTTTCACTGACCAATAAACAATTTTTTATCCCTTTATGCAGCAGAAGGGACATTCAGACTTCGAGGTCACGGCGGCATCAGACCTTTCCAGATCACAACATGCTAATCCGGCCTTTTTTTGGGGGCTCTGTTTTTGCCAGCACCTAAGCCTTTTCTCTCCATTTAAAGCTACGGGAAAATCAAAACGCAGAAAAATAAAATGCTAAAATCGATTGAAACACTCACATTCATGAGAAAACAATGCAGAACTTCTTTTTAAACACGTACTTTGATGGTGTCGGTTCCCGGAATTCTGCTTCTGTGTCTGCGTGTTTGTAGCAGCTACCAGTCTTAGCAGGACTCTCATTTGCTGGTGTTTTGACAGTTTCTTCCGCTGTTTTGCCCATTTATTGGTTATCCGGGTTAAATTTTTACACATTTGTTGATGAACGTGTTACTTGTGCTACTTGTTGCTCGTGTTTTTTCGCCTATTTGGGGAGGGTTATTCTGCATAAACACTCTGATGCGACGTTTTACAAGGGCCTTAAAACAGATAATAAAATGGACTGAATTATACCACTTTATAACAAGCCAGATGTTCTCACAGGTTATTCTGAACCGGAATGATTTCTAAAACGTTAGGAACAACGAACGGTTTTTGTTTTATCATTTCTGGTATTGGACACGTCTCCTGAAAACAGACGCAGTCTAATGATATGGTTATGAATAGCAGACGTTTCCAGTAGTGAAATCTTTTAATAGATCCTTCTGACAGTCCTTTAGTGGGGATTTGTCGGCAGTACGATCTTTTAATTAACACGTACAGAGAGAATTTCACAACTAAGCCAAGTTGCAAAGAAGTAATGTTTCACCACGTCTGCGACCGCTCTGGTTTTTTCAGCTAAAGTGCTGTGCAAAAAAGACAGATGGTACCCAAAGGTGTTAACACTGGTCATCGGTGGGAAACAACCTGTTTTTTTTTTTTTCCCGGAAAAACTCTGTAGCTGTTGATGAAAAATGGAACTTGTGCTCAGGTAACGACAATGACCTTATTATTTCCCATGATCATGTGATCTCTGGAGATGCGAAAGCTTATGTGCGAAGCTGTTTGTGCTCAGTAATGAGTTCCAGCGTAATGAAGCCGTCTTGTTCAACCCAATGACAAACCACGGCGTAAATGAGCGCCCAGCTTGTAAACTGTTTGAATGAATTAAATTGACCGTGTTTGCCGACTGACAGAGGCTTCAAACGTTTTTACGTATATAACATAACGTAACAGGCTTTTGGGCAATAAAAAAACTGCTGCGACAGCTTATGAAAATATATACATATACTAACTGTGTTACCCGGCGCTGCGCAGGTCAAAAAAGGTGTAGTGCTGGAAAGGTGAAAAGTAATAATACGTTATATAATCGGCAGCGGGTGTGTGTGTTGCTTGTGTGTGATGTGTGTTTTTTATTAATGTTCACATTTTACATTTGCGCAAGTATAACGGAAAAAATCAGTCTGCAGAAAAAGTGGTATGTATGAGGAAGAGAAAATTCATCTGTGTGTGTGTGTGTGTGTGTGTGTGTGTGTGTGTGTGTGTGTGTGATGTCATTACTGTCACCTCTGTGACCCCTTGTCAAAGAGCGCAAATTTTGTATTTTAAAAAATGCTCTAACTTTTTTGAACTTTACTGAACTTCACTACACAAAAAACCCAACTGGTGTGAGAAATACCTGAGTGTCAAATTTAAAGATTGTGGCTTAAAAAAGACACAGACAGACAAACAGAAATTCCGCTTTATAGATACAGAGATATTTATCATTCCTTTATTCCGCTCCAAGAAACAGTCCAATTTGCACAATAAAACAACACGTGAAAAACTCCACTAAAACACGTACAAGCCACAAAGCCTCTGAGAAAACAGTGTCCTTCAGTAGTCACCGTGTATCACGAATTCAAGTCACAATATCTCTCATTAAACCACTATATTAGCATCAGTGTTTCTTCAGATTCATATCTGTACCTCTAAAAAATAACATCAGAGCCAGTAAAACCTCAGTTATATTTTATGCATAACCATTTAAACCAGCATTACTCACACAGAACTCACCCAATTTCCATAATTCGCCCAAATGCATCACACAGTAACCTTATACACGTTTAAAATCCAAAAAGACACACATACATATTTCCCCCAAATACTCTAAAAACAACAAACTCATAAACCCCCATCAAACACATCTCCCCTTCCACCATTATACAAAATAACACAAAACACTTCATCTACACACCCCTCCCATCCCAACACATCTGCCAAACCCACACAAAATTTCTTCCAACATTCAACCCTCAACCCCACCAGCTTATGAAAATATACACATTTAATATGACAGCCTTATTATTCATCCATTATCCTTATGCACTTGATACCTTGAGAGTTGCACTGGCTCGGGGGGTTCCAGGCCTGGAAACCCCACCCTGGATTTGATGCCAGTCCATTGCAGTCTATTATCCAGTACAATGAGTGCAGTGGCATTTTTCTGGTTATTTTACTTCCAAAAAGAGTATTTTATAATTGCTTGTGACTTTCCAGATACAATCCACACTTCCAGGATATGTTCCAGACCCACTGTCATATTCGAATGGATAAGCAGTTACTGAACAATTAAATGACTGACACGTAACGTTACCAGATACGCTGGAAATAATTTTTGTAAAAACTGTTAAAATATGTTTACATATTCATTATCATGCAAAAAATGTTGTTTATTGGAGCATTTTAATGAATTTTATGTGACATAGTCTTTGTCCAGAAAAATTGGTTTTTTTTTTTTTACAAGAAATATTGGCAATTCAGTCCCCTTGCAGCACAAATTTGCCTAAAGGGTTTTTTTTTCATGGAACAAATTAACTCTGTTATGTGGGACAAGAGTAATTGTTTTGCTCTGAGCAAGTGGGATCCACAGCTGTGGATCTCAACCGCTCTAGTCAAGAATACTAATATAAGGTAAGTAGAGAAGTAAAAGGACTAAGTAGACACATGAGCCAAGGAGAAAGAGGAGTGAACTCAGTCTGGCTGTGTGTCGGAGTTGCTGAGCGGTTAGAAACGTGACAAATTTACCCAGTGAAATCCTCCGCATTTGTTTCACCTGCTTCTGCTACTCCTGACAAAATAAAAAGTTGTCCGTTTTAAGTTAGAAGGCCCACAAAAGTCATTTCTTGCAGGGGGATTTTAAATTAATTTTTATCCATGTTTTATTATTAATTATTTACATCTTCATCAGTTTGTTACATCCATCAGTTTAATACTTTGGCCATTTTCAGATGTTAAGTCCATTTACATACGGTTTCTCTTGCGTGAGAAAGACTCCTGTACTGTAGAAAGATGCTGTGTTAGAAATAAAACTGACTAGGAGAATAATGAAGACTGCAATTTGGTTACTTTGTGGGAGAAGACGTCAACATTTTTTGGCTCCTTTTTCGAAGTCCCTGTTGTTCTTGATTGTCATTTTTTTGCTGTCAAAGCCAAGTCCTGACAGTATATCTTCTGCAGTCTGTCCACGGTGACAGTTGCTGGATCTAACTTCAGGCCAGCCCAGTTTCTCAGATTGTGCGGTGCTACAGCAACACCTGAATCATCAGTTTGAAGAAAACTAAAATTAGACAAAGAAAAGACACTAAAGAAACATTTGAAGTCATTCAGTGCGGAAGGTAGAAAACCGTGGGGGCTGGTGCTGGTGTGGAGGACCAGAAGGTGAGCAGAGACACAGGAAGGAGAACAACACCTAGAAGACATGCAGGTGCTGATATGGTGAAATCATTTATTAAGGATGTAATTATTAAAATGTATTTCGAGGTGGAAAACAGGGCTGGTCTGTTTTTTTTTACCTTAACGCTTAAGTACAAGTATGATATTTGCTAAACCTCCAGGTCTGAAAAATGTCATTTGAGAATCATCTTTAACTGTCCGTCTAGTGTTTTCACACCAAAGGAAGACGTTCATTTTGTAAGGTGAACAAGAAGCGTTCATGTTACTTCTTTGATTCCTGTTTACGACACTTCAGTTCAATAAAAACACAAATAATTTAGAGCACAAAGCAGTAAATTTATTCAGTATCCAGACTGTGAATTGGACTTATTTGGTAGAAGCTGACCAAAGTTTTGTGGCTTCTTTCTGCAAAGAACATGTCAGTCTCCAGTTTTCAGCCTGATGTAAGAATGTCAACTCGAGGTTAAGTTTTACACCCGGATTTCAATCACAGTCGAGTCACCTGGGACTGGAACCCTCATCCTAGGTTGAAATTGCCAGTGTGAAAACTTATGTCTGTTTTCGCCATGGTCAACCCAGGCTGAAACTGCTGGTCTGAACAGTTGAGACTTTGATTTCATTTTCTGAGGATGTTCAAAACTTTTGTTTGTTTCCAGTTCCTTCTATGATCTTGTACTTGCAGTGCCCGTAAAAAAGAACTCAGAACTTTTCAGGGACCAATCGAGAGAAAAAGACAAATCTGTGCAAATTGATCCAAATGTATTGCAGTTAGATTGCATGTAAATTAAATGACAAGTAAACATGAAATAAGTGATCGATTAAATGATGACACATATGACCTCACTGGCTGTAATCGATTGATGATCAGTGTCAAACATTAAATTTACTGTGATTCAATGTTGGAAAACAGTAAAACCTAAAAAAAGTCAAGGGGGGTGGTGGACGTTTTACTGGCAGTCTACTTGTTTTTATAACTGTGGTTTTGTTGAAGTATCTCTGAGAAAACGTGAAATGAAATGTAATTTTTGTTCTGACCAAATGCAGTGAATCCAAAATGCTCCAATATTTAATTTCATTTTAATTTAGGGGAGCTTAAACTGATCTTGGTATCTGAAGCATACTTCAAGATCCAGGGTATCCCAGCAGTTAAGGACCAGCAATTGTGACCAGATAGTTTAAACATGATTGGAGAAAAATATTTGCTGGATAGATTAATAACTATTTAATAGATTAATATGTCTATTGGTGGTCCAATGATACTGTAACCATAAAAATCATCATGGGGTACTGACTGAAGAAGCTTAAATCTACATCTGCTTAATGAAACTGGATTTAGTGTGGAATTTGGGTGGAATTTGTATGTTTTCTCCCTGGTTTTCCTCCAGGTGCCCTGATTTCCTCCCATGTCCTACACACATGTATTTCAAATGCATTGCTGAGTCTGAATAGCCCATAGTGTGTGTGTGTGTGTGTGTGTGTGTGTGTGTGTGTGTTACATTGCTTTGCTGTACAGATGAATGACTGTAGAGGGTTTAGTGTAGTTACCTGTCTTTATATTATCCCTTGGAAGAAGAGGATGTTAAATATTACATAGTAAACATTTTATGTTGCTTTGGAGAAAAGAGTCTGCTGGATGAGCGGATGCAAATATTTTTGCAACCTGTAACAGATTTGGCTCATTATGGGTGCCATCTACAGAATCTTAAAAGGGAGCGATGTAATTACGCTCCAACTGCTATCATCTGTTTTCCACAACATGCCATTACTGCCAGTGACCTCGAGTGCAAACGCAAATGGATAGCTTCAGAATGCTGAGCTATGTTTATTTTACACATTATGATCGTCAGATGCCTGATGGAAAGGCTGAGGGGGCAGCGAGACCATCATTCGGTAATGAAAGTTAATGAGATATTTTAGAATGTCAGCTAGGTTGTTCAGCATATTTGTGTGAATATGGCAGTTTGCCCAGCTGCTCTTAGCTGTGTCCATTATCTATGCTGTGCCCATTTTGTTAGTTGAGCACCGGCCGTGTGTGTGTTTCCAGGCAGACGTGTGTAGTCCAGCCAGGTTACACTGATTTGCTGGGGTGGAGTAGTGTCGAAGCCGAACAGCACCAGTAAGGGAATTTCAGAGTACAGTAATTCCTCAATATTCGAATTTAATTCATCCTTGAAAACAGGGTGAATTAAAAAAAAAAAATTCTGATATCGAGTGCCTATTTCCCATTATTTTAAATGGGGGGAAAATAAATAAATAAGCTCCAAGCCCATTGGAAAATGATAAACACTGTAAAAACCACTTACCTAGTTAGAAAACACTTAATGTCATCATTAGTTTGCATGCTTATAACATGTGGGGTTTGCAGTGGAAGTTCAGTGTTATGAGATGTTGAATAAAGGGAATAAAGACGAGTGTCAAAGTAACATGCTATGTCTTTGTTTCACAGCAACTGGCATTAAAATAAATAGGTTTTATTTAAAAAAAATGAAATGCACAATAAATGTGGCAATGTAGCACAAACGTGTTCAAACAAAGGGAAACAGGCAGAAACAGCTGATAACACCCAGGAAGCATGTTTGGCATCAGATAAATTTATAACAGCAAACAACAGAGTTTATTACAATACATACAGTATTAGTTTACTACCGCACATTGCATAGTCTTTTTGTAGATTTTAAAATTTATTCTGATTTTTATTTTGATTTAGATTTTTTTTTCATTATGGATAGACTTGGGATAAAAATTTGATACAGCAAGTTTCCTTTTCAATTTTTTTTTATTTTGGAACGCATTATGTGTCTTGCTTGTATTGTCCCTACTAGGTACCGTAATGTCTGGTCAGCGATAAAGTGTCTACATTCACACCATGGAATATGTTGCACTATCTACTGTCCAAAAACCCTTCATAATGTCTGAACTGCACACTGTGCCCTTCTGTCCAAATGTCACTCCTGAATGTCACTCCTGAATATCTGTTGTACAAGGAGAAGTGAGAGTTTGAGAGTGTTGATTGTGTGTTAGATATGCAGCTGTTTTACAGTGTTTTAGTGATATTTGAGGGAACTGGTTGTTTTTCAAACGAAAAAAATGGCTTTGAAATGAACTGTAATTTTTCAAGTTTAAGATAATGGCTCCCTATTTGCGTTTATCCTAGTTGATGTCCCGTTTTTAGGAATGGATTAAAAACTGGTGTAGCTGTAAAGTATAGTATAGTAAAGTAAAGTAAAGTATATTTGAATCTCCTTGGTGAACAACCACAATTTGGACCCACCTCTGTGGCAGTTTCACTGGTCATCTCATTGGCGTTAACAGAACATCTGACCTGGGTTGCAGGACTCAGTATTCTTGTACCACCTACTGAAACAACACTGTCCAACTTCAGCTTGTTAACAGAAATGACCCAGTCACTGGGTTAGATGCCTTCAAAAAATGGTGTCTGGGGCTCAGAATGACTAACTGGGTATTGAGAATCAGGAGTCTGTACCTGTAGATTTTCCTCCTGCTGTGAAATACACTGCTGTTTACTTTGAGTCATACATTTCTGGAGAAAAGTGAAGAAAATTAAATGTATTTAATGGTAGGAAATTTGAGATTAAAAAATTAATTTTAGTTTTAGTTTTACATGACTGTATACGCTCTGTATCTACCAGTAAAATAACAATGCATTCCCGGCCCAACCCTATAAGAGCTTTTACAAATTTCACTAAAACTCTGTAAAACACCTTGCAGGGAATGCAGCATTGTGCCATGCAGTACACACAGGTCACCGTGTCGTGCAGCACATACACAACATCCTTCCATTCTTTTTATTGCTTCATCTTCACTTCTATGGTATGTGGTTCCCTCCCTTTATACTTAATTGATTAGATTTTTTTTCACAAACTTTGGTATCTTTTGGCCCCATTTTGCTGGATTGCACTTTATTTATAAGATCAAAATAGAGACTCTGCACAAATGTGTGAAAACAAAGCGAACATGAGACATGAAACTGTAAGAATATTAGCAATGCCAACTGCAGCTTCGTGTTCTCTACAGTATTACATCACAATGCAGTACAGTACAGTGACAAGATATTCACGCAACATCCAAACTGAATTTCTTTATTTCTTGCAAAAAAATGTGTAGCGCTGCATTATGGCTCTCCGTTATAGGGGGCATCTATTGTGCAAACTAGGAGCTGGTATTAAAAGTTTAGCTGCGTTATAGCAAAATTGCATACAGCAGGGCTGTGTATACCTGGGCTTACCTGTAACTGCATTTTTGTCCTACAGTGATTAATGTTCTGGGCACAACACCAAAGGCAAAGGAAAGCACGGGGGGCCCTAAATACCGTACTGTTTCACACTGTTTTTTATATATCCTGATGTCAAATTCAGATTATGTTTACAGATTACAGAACAAACAATGGCAGACTGACAGCAAATGACAGAATGCCAAAGATAAAACATATTTGTTAGTTGTTTTAAATCACATAACTTCTTCTAGTTCTATTATCTGAGAAGAGCACTCAGATTTATCTACAATTCGGTGTTTGTCTTACGTTAATCGCTGTATCAATAGGAATATACTGTCGGGGGTTTAGAGAGAGGTCCTGTTTGGTTCTGCCGTGCTGCCAACTCTTCCTCACAAAAGGAACAGAAGTGTTGCAACTTGTCTGTGGAAATGGCTTCAGCATGGTGATTCACACCTCTCCGGTCTATGTGAAAGACGTCATCCACCGAGAGTTTTAAGCAACAACCACACAGATTCTTCATTAACAAAGAAATCATAAAGCCTTGATTCCATGTGCAAATATGTGGTCTATGTGGTAAGTGGTTCAATGGCTGAAAAAACAGAGCTTGGTAAGAGAGATTCAGGTAGAATTGATGCAAAGCCAAGGTGGCAACTGCAGATGATAGGTGACATGATCAGTGCAGCGTAAGGTCTCGAATGGTCATATGTACCATGGAATCAAATTGCAGGAAGGAATTTTCAGTCTGACGTCCCATGTGGAGAGCAACACACTCCACCCAGGAGTTCACGCACTGCCTCTCCCAGCGCAGCCGCTTTTTGTGCACTTCCAGAATGTCACATTGATGTCCCACTGGTATTCGCACTGGAAGAGAGATATGTTAGTAGATGAGTGAAAACAGGAGTTCTGAGTGTATTTGACACAAGGAAGGTATCTGTTCCAGTCGGCCCGGTTCTGGTTGCAGCAGCTAAACAGATATCAACTCAACTCCTGATTTAGGCTCTTTACTTGTCCATTGGTCTGTGGATGATATCCAGAGGATCAAGCTCCCCTGAGAGCCTTGGGCTGGACCAAAATGCTCTTAAAACTGATTTGCGGGCCTCTGTCAGATACGATATCCCCTGGAAGGCCAAATAAATAACCAACATGATTGAAGCGAAGTTCTGTTTCCACAGCTGTAAGGGAGCCTTGTAGATATCTCAGCCTGCCTTTAAAAAATGGCCGGATCCCACAAAAATGGGTTTGTCTATATACTTTTAACTTGGGAAGATCAGTAAGATTATGCAGCATCTGTGTCATTAAGTTTTTTAGTTGTGACATAGAAGGATGATTTACAAACAGCTGTGCTTCTAAGTTGAGGATCCTATAAACTTCAATGAGCTCAACTTGGGGTATCAAAGTTCAAAATTAGGGCTTGGTATTATTGTTTTGTAAAATATTTCTGTTGAGCCGTACGTTAAATTATGAGTTTTTCAGCTTTGTTTCATTCTGAAAATGTATCAGAAAGCTGCAAACAGTAAGGAAAGTCCTTCCCCACCACGCACTTTGCCCTCTCTTTGTCTGCTTCTCCATTCGTTGCTTAAACCAGTCACGTCTCTCGCTGAACAGTCTCTACAATAATCCCTCAATTTCCTCCAGTTTCTGCCAACTTTATCAGCTCTTTTCATCCATATTTATTTATAAAAATGTCATTTCTGCCACTCCTTATCTTCTAGGAAAGATGCCCTTGTCTCTCTTGCTACTTCTCTCTCCCCAACCTAAACCCTCATTCATTTCTCTCCCTCTGCCTTCTAGCTGGAATTAAAATATGGTTTCCTGGTTTCTGTTACCATGTCACCGAATTTGTACCTTAAACGCATATCGTTGCATATTTGGCATCATCGTTGATGTGTTTTGTTAGAAACGCTGGACCTTGTTTGTGAAAGTTGACAATTTGCACCGCACCGCCTCGCAAAATCCACGCGTTGGCATTTTGAGCAAGTTTTTAAACCATCCCGTCTGCAGCAATTTGTGGTTACCGGTGGCCTGCTGAAGTGCGTGCATATTTAAAATTTCTTGCATTTGACACATGAGAGAGGGAGGAAGATATCAGAACACAAAATCCAAAGCCAGAATATAAACCAAAGCTTGAAGAACCCACCCAACCCCTGAGGGAAGCGGGTGGATGATTTCAACTGACAGATCAGGGTAGAGTCACAGTTGGGAAACGTTAAAGCTGATGTCACATTTATTTCCCTTTTCAATGTCTTCTTTGTTAGAAATTGGACCAGGGTGTCTCTTAGATGGACATCCCAGCTGGAAGTGCAACCAGGGAGTCAGTAAGCAGAATCTGCGCCCATAGGAATAGGCAGACCCACCAAGCAACACGGTTTGTCCTGCAAAATGCTACCTTGGTCAGACCCACAGTTTCCAGATCACTGCAGTGCTTTTTATATTTCATTTTGTCCAGTTTCTATTGGTGTAACTTAGTTTTCTGCTCCAGTGTGGCTGTTGAATTAGCTTTTCATTTCAGCAGTTCCTCCATTTCAGAGATTTTCTGTTCAGTCCTGCTGTTTCCAAGGTGTTTGGTTGCTTAGCTTAGCTTCCATGCCATCAGCGGAGAGAAGATCACATTCATAAAGCTCAGGTGCCTCTATTGTCCAGATGATACTTCTCTCATCCATGCTACAAAATCTGTCCCCAAGGGTGAATTATCACAGCTGGAGACAAAACGGGCTCCCAGAGGCCCAGTTTGTTCCCTTCAAAACTGCCCAGTGCGTCCATAGCAACTTTTGTGACAGTTTCAGTCACACATTTCTCAATGGACTTCACCCTTGTTCTTTTCTCTTTCTGAGAGCAGGTTTGGGAAAGAGAAATTCTAACAGCTGTAGCAACTTCAAATCGTACAAAAGGAGCCAAAACATCCAGGCTGTGGGTTTCGGGAGGGGAACAGTTTATATGGTCGTCTTGTAAATGGCCACAACTCCCTCTCTGCTGCGTTTCAAGCTAAACTTAAATCAGGAAACGATGGCAAGTTTTAAAAAATATTTTAAAAAATGAGCTGTTGAAAATGTTAAAGCGTTATTTCACGTTAAAGGTGTAGTATTTAACACGAAACGGTCAAACCGTACTTTGTTTCCCAATTTTCCCTCATCGGTTGCTGGAAACGTGATGTAACGGTACAGAATCGGCAACTTCCAGCCAGCGGTCGTCTGTCGTGTCCTGGACATTTATGCATGTGCTGAGATCCAGATTTGAAGCAGAGAACCACGTCTGTGTTCGGTCTTTGGTCCCCGTTTGCTAGACCTCAACTGACTCCACTTGAGACGACGTTTAAAGACAGTCCTGCCGACCCCATTCTTCACGTAACCCAAACTGTAAGACGGGTTTCTGCCATGTTCACATCTTCAACAAGTCAGGTTTTGGTGTTATTTAAAAACTGTAACATGCTGTTTAACTGCTGGTTAACAAATATTCAAGTCGAGCAGGCAGTACCCTAATAAACCAGCCCTTTTATATTTTGACTTCCTTCATATTGGAACTTTTACAGCGAAACTCCTCATTTCAAACACCGACGGGTGACATTGCAGTGGTTTCCCCATTAGCTGAAGAAACAGAAAGTTTTCCGCTTTCTCACACTAGTAAGGCTGTGCTGCTTCAGTGATGCGCAAATGAACTGCAAATAAAAAGACGCACCTGGTACTTACACATCAGTAAGCCCAGCGCAGGATAGGAAAAAGCCCTAGAGATTCTAGTGCAGTGATTTTTTGAATGGAAATGTTTAAAACGTATCGCTCAGTCTGTGCGTGTTGGTTCAGTTGCTGTTGCAAATCTTTGTATATTAAGTGTGAGCGTGTGCGACTAGTGAGGGCGTCAGAAAATAGTTTAAACAGCCAGAGCGGCGGGGAACCAAAGTTTGACTTTAAATATCGTTACGTTCAGCCATAAGAGCCTATTTTACACATCTGAAGGACCCGTGAGCTCTTGTAAAATCAAGGCATAATTTACATTAATCAGGAATCAGACTGAAGGAGAGCAAAGAAGATTATTAACATTCAAGAACCGTTTATTGTCATACTGCCTTATACAGCAGGTGAACACGGGAGAACGAAGTGAAGTACCTCTGGCCCGCGTTGTGATGTGACAGTAAATAAATACAGTATTGTGCAAAAGTGTTAGGCATGCAACTTGAATGTCTGTTGAGAAGTACAGGTAGATTCTTATCTACCATCAGGGAGGTTTCTGGTTGGTCCCAAATTCATTGTGCAGCCTGAGAATGACCTCAAACACCCAATCTCAGTCATACACAACTATGTTGAGCAAAAAGAAGGAATCCTGCAACAGATGGCATGGCCCCCACAGAACCCTGATCTCAACATGATCAAGTCAGTCTGGGAGGACATGCAGAGACAGTCAAAGTGTGCAGAAGAACTGTGGCCAGTTCCTCAAAATGTTTGGAAGAACCTACCAACCTCTACCTTAAACTGTATGCACGTTTGCATAAGAGAACTGATGGTGTTCTAAAGGCAAAGGGTGGTCCCACCAAATATTGATCTGACTGAGGTTTTTTTTGTCTCCTACACTTTTTAGAAGGTTTATTGGTTAATAAGTATTCATGGCATTATTTCTGGAACCATCCTGGCTTTATAGCATTTTTCCCACAGGTGCCTAAGACTTTTGCACAGTACTGTAAGTAAATAAACAAAATAGACAAGATAAATGGAAAGATGCGAGCGTGAAAGGCAGAATAGAACAGACACGCGTGAACATCAGTGCAAACTTGGTCGTGTAAATATAACTTTTTCATTTTTTGGATTTTCTCTCCTTTCTTTCCCAGTGACGTAGTTATGCTTTTGAATGCTTCCAGTCCAGGCGTTTCGATGAAATATGATGACAAACCCTCACGGCTGTAAGTGGGCAATGTTTTTTTCAGACATTTTGCCAAAGCCGGACCCTCGTTCGGAACAGAAAAAAACGCCTGTCTTCCAGTCATTTGGAAGGCAGACTTCATTCCTTAATGAAATGTTCACCACCGACTCCCCCTGCGCGGCAGGGAGTTGAAATAGAAATTAAGTGCCAGGATTTTACATGTTTGTAAAAAACTGTGTGAACCTTTTGAGGTTCCAGAGTGCATTATTTATTTTTCCTGTTTTTGTCACTGAAAAGTTTGCGGACTGACCTTCCTTTAATGAACTCCTACCTGAGCGGGTCGGACTGTGTGAGCAGCTGATCAGACTTTACTTCTGGGGACAAGAACAGCTTCGGTGATGCAGGGAATGTCCGTGCTAATATGGCTGAGCTGCTCAGCCCCAAAAAGTCAAAAAAAAAAAAAAAAACAAAAATTGCTGACACGGAATTCTCATTGCGATCAATGAAGTGTTTGTCTTGCATATTAATTGTGTAGGACTAAGCAATTGGAGAATAAAGAAGCGAGCATATGGTTGTACCTTGTTACGATATGTGGTACTGTTTATGGGTTTATATCTGGGGGACAGGAGCAGGTGTGAGCGTTGATGCACTGTGTAATACAGGAAGACGGAGAGACGTCATAAACGCCTAATGCTTCCAACCCGGTTCAGGTGAACGCTGAGACCCAGACAATGGACGGGTGTGTGTGTGTGTGTGTGTGTGTGTGTGTGTGTGTGTGCGATGGGGGTGTCTGGTTTAAATGGTGCTCAGTGCAACTGCACCACAGGCCTATTTTACACTTCTAAAGGAGCTGCAAGCTCTTGTAACATCAAGGAGAAAATTTATATTCATCAGGAAGCTCTGAGCAAGAGGGAAGAAGATGCTCTCCTCATTGCCATAGAGTTCCTCTGGGAAAGAGAAAGCAGAGAAGCACACAGCACACTGGTCCTTTCCTCTCTGTTGTGTGTGTGTATGTGTGTGTGTGTGTGTGTGTGTGTGTGTTTAGGATGTGAGTAGATCCGAGGAAAACGGAGCATCCTCATTAAACCTGAAGCCGTCTGGTTTCTTCTTTGTGGGCAGCTCTTCCAGGTCCAGGACCTCCACCGGTGACCTGGCGTGCAGCCTGTGACTTTCGCCGCCTGGAGCGACCGTCATGCAGGGGCTCATTTCAGCAAGGTTGTGTAGAAAATTGCAAACGAAACAAACAAGCCTGCAATGCCACCCAGAGACGTTGTTTCCAAAGCTCTGCACGTCCCTTTTTAAGTAAATTTTTGCTATTCAGCCTCCGAGGCACTTTACGCTGCTGTTATTATCGTGGTGGTTATGTTGTTTTAGGCAGCTGTGCTTCTTGGTTCTTCTTTTTTCGTTGCGCTTCCCTCGTGTATTTATGTAAAAATAACAGTAAAATATTTTTTTTGACATATACCATGTTAGTTTTCACCCAGACTTGCTGAAATTCATAAGCGTGTGAGGCTTAACCATCCAGGAGTCACATTCTGTGTTATCAGTACCGCTACTGTCCTCCTCAGCATTAAAACATCTCGCACACCTCCGGGCTCCAAGTCACTTGCGTGGAGCTGCTGTTGTTCTCTGCAACGTAAGTACGACTGACACCAAAAAAAAAAAAAAATACAATACAAAGACTTGAGACATTTCTGAACTGTTTTCAAGTAAATAGGTGCAAAAGTAAAGATACTGGACAGCAATCCAGTTTTCACACTCTGCCTCCCTGCGGCCTGTAAAATCTGTTCCTGCAAACTCCTCGTGTGCACCTTCCTAACCTGACAGTGATGACATGGTAACACAGGAGAGAGAGAGAGAGAGAGAGAGAGAGGAGAGCAGGGAGCAGAGCAGAAATATCACAGTTTCCTTTCTACATCAGACTAACTCAGGTAAAATGCACATCACCCCCCCCCCCGCTTTTCCTGTGGTCCCTTGTTAGGTTTAAAAATAGTTGTTCTCACCCTCTCCTTACCTCACCTTCCCAGTCTGTTTGCCGCTCATCCATTATCCCTCCCCATCCGTACTCCTTCCTTTCCCCAAAACTCCCAACATCTTCTGCTCCTTGCTATTATTCCCCTGCCTGCGAAGAAGCGGTAACTTATCATTTAGGTACATCCACCGATAATCACGTAAGACCAGGACAGAGAAGAAACTCTGCTTCTCCTCATATTTCACATGACTTGCACCCGTCCAGCTCCAGCTGCACACACTCCTTTTCCACGCAGTTCCTTCCTTCCCTCCCGATATCCGCAGCTGCGCTGCCTCCCCTGTGTCATTTCTTCCTATTTTTCACTGTGTTCTCCTCTGCCTGCTCACCGCAGCGGAGGCCCTGCTAAATACATTCGACATTAAGCAAAGTCCAAGGGAAAGGAGGGAGAAAAAGCTGTGCTGGCATCATCATCATCATCATCATTTACTCATGAAACAAGTTTCCCTGGATAACTGACCTAGAATTGGGCATAAAAGTTTTCCTTGGCTCTATGGCTCAGGCAGCTGCTGACCCCTGCTGTTGGGTTTATGTCACTGCAACCCTCACAGGTGTACAGGTAACAGTTGTTCTCTTTGCTTTAAATTCTGTTTGAAGGGTATTAAACATCCACGTACCTTGATGAGGATTTCAAAGCCACACCTTTTAATTCCTAGGGTCAGGGTAAGCCTTGCCTTTTAATAGCAGCACAACTATATAAAAGTGATGTTAGTGTAATGATACATAAATGACCTTTAATAATGTTCTTTAAATCTCTAAACTCTAAACTTTACAGGCACAAAAAATTTAGTCCTGCTCCTCTGATCACTTGTATAACCTACTGACAATGGTTTGCTGTTTTTTTTTATTAGATTTGTGCTGAGGAACACACAGGCAGAGACAGGACACCGAGCCACTGCAAACACATCCACTTCCACGGGGCAGGGCTGAGGGTCCGACGGTAAAACGCTGTACGACCGGTGTGATGATGCAGGGCTCGAGCAGGCAGCCGGTTCCTGAAGGTCTCCATACATTCCAGAATTTCTTTGAATTATAGCGCAGGTCAAATGTCAGTTTTTCAAGTAGGAGAAAAGATGCCTCGTGATTCAAATCCAGATCTGAGATTTGCATTGAAGTGCTAATTCCATTTTCATCATTCTTTGCAACTAAGTACAGGTTTGGGGTCTGTTGTATTTTGTCTGTTAATTTTATGTGTGCTTTGTCACGTTGAAACTCCTCTCTTACTTTATGTTTTGCTCCAGAATACCCCCGCCTACACCTTTCCAGGATCTAACGTTCCTTCTCTCTCTTGAGCATTTAGGACTTACAGACCTGCTGCTTCAGCTGTTCTGCATCTTTTCTTGACTGGTGGTCCAATACTGTGAGAGCTGAAGTTGCAACTTTTTGTTTGTTTTGTGCCCTAGCCTGCAAAAGGAAGACTACACAGTCCAGGTGAGTGTGAACGACTACCTGGACATCTACTGCCCTCTCTACAATGGCAGCCAGCAGGGGGCAACTTCGAACGAGCAATACGTGCTCTACATGGTTAATTACCGCGGCTACCGCACCTGCGACCCCCAGTGGGGCTTCAAGCGATGGGAGTGCAGCAAGCCGCACGCTCCGAACGCCCCCAATGTGCCCATCAAGTTCTCCGAGAAGTTTCAACGTTACAGCGCCTTTTCCCTGGGATACGAGTTCAACGTGGGCCACGAGTACTACTACATCTGTGAGTTCGACATGTTGCATCTCTCTGTCTATAAAGCTAGTCCTCTGCTTGTTTGTTTTTTTGCACAGATTTATTTTTCAAGTCGCAGACACACTTACGTCTCACCCCAAGTGAGGTTTTTTTTAGTCCGTTCATGAAACTCCAGAAAGATTACTTACTATTTTCAGAGTTTAAACCTCGGGCTCCGAACAAGGCCTGGGACGGAACGTTAGACTTACTGACAGTTAAACAAACGTGAACTGCAACGGCAGAAAATAGTGCAAGTGCACAACTGAAATGCTTATTGTGGCCGCATCTGCTGACTCCATGCTGCTGGTTTTGTTTTTAAGGCGGTAGCAGCTCTACTGTCCAGCCCTTGTCCCCTCATCGTGTTCTGTAGCCGCTCGTCTTGACCGATTGCTAATAATAGCATTTTCCTGCTAGTTGAGTCCAAATTTCGGCGGTATGTTTGGCGAAATCCGACGTAAGGGTTCTGAAAGGGTGAGGAGCTACAATAAAACATCAGCTAATATGCTGTGCTCATTCAGGACTGACTTATAGATGTCTGCCAAAGGAAGAACAAGTTGATATTTCTCATAAAAGTTTATTAAGACTGAAAAAAATCACCAAGTCAAATATTATGTCAAGTAATAGTATGTCAAGCAATTTTAATACCACTATTAGTGACTGTTGTGATTTAAAGGTTCCTTTCACAGTGATAGACGACTCATATTTTTATCCGATGTTGTTATTTAATTTCACACTAACATTCTAGAGTTGTGTGCACACAAAATCGGTGGGTTACAAGATAACTGGCAAACCAGCATTGGTCAGATTCCGGTCCATCCCTGCTTTGTACGGTTTGTTGTTAAGTTAAATTGTGTTTTCTTCTAAACGCCCCGCGGAACTTCTATTGAGACGAAGGCGGTGTATCTGCGACTGGAATTGACACGTGGGGTCTCGCTTTCCAAATGAACACGAATCTGCTGTGTCCCACAGCCACGTCCACCCATCAGCACGACCGCAGCTGCCTACGACTGAGGGTTTATGTCTGCTGTTCCACACGTAAGTCCCTCCCTCCCTCCGTCAGTCCGTCCGTCCTCGTTCCTGGTTTAAATCTTTCTCCTCTCAGAGTCCTTTCCTTTAATTTTGCAGCCATCTGCATCTAGGCCGCCCCGAGACACCCTGCTGACTTTAGGCCAAGTCGGCCCGCAGAACGATCAATAGACCCCGCAGAGAATAAGCAGGTCGTGCAGAAACCTACAGTTGTTGCCATGCCAGTCAGAACATGCCGTGTTCAACCATCCAGGAGAGCGTAGGGTCAAGAGGGCTGCCTGGGATAATACTGTGGCCAGTAGACAATGTGAGGAAACCTCTGCGGTTGGTGAGAAATGCCCTGACACTAGTCAGCAGACTAGGCTGTCACATTGGTCACTTTGCCAAGTCAAGTGTCTCTATGAGCCAAGCCGTGCATTTTGTTAAATCCCTTCCTTTGTGTTTATCGGCGTCTCGCACAGACGATGACTCTAATACGCCGCGGCCTGACTCCACCGTCAGACCCAGCGTGGAAATGAATAGCACCAGCGAGCGTCCCACAGTCCCACGCTGTCCGTCTGTGTCCCTCCACATCTGCGACGCAGCGGAACGTTTAACTGGCCACATGGGGAATGTTTACACGCACGTGATCTCAGCGAAAGGCTTCAGGTTCTCTCTGTAAAACCACTTTCTTTTTATAGTCCCGCTCACATCGAAGCGAGGCTTCTGGAGGCCTCTGGAGGCCTCTTGGTGTTTTGTGGAGTTGTGCACCTCCTGAACCAGAGCCTGGTGCTCCGACACTCCCTTTGTCTTCAGGTTGGCTAGCTGGGGGAGGCCCTGAGGAGGAAGATCAGGACCACACCTGCCCCAGCTTGGCATGGCTTAGGCTCAAGCGGGGTGTCACCTCTGACCTCTCTTCTCTCCTTGACCCAATGCAGCGAGGTTTCTCTCACTGCCCCGAATTACCCCCTCGCTCATTCAGCCCCCTTACAAAAGCCATAACAGCCGAAAAGAGCTGTTGCAGCCGCACCGGAGGGAAGTTATCGGTTTTATGTGACAGATTAAGTTGACTGCACAGATAAATCATTAAATATACTTCCCCCGCATACAGTCGGCGCTGAGCACATTGATAGGCCTTTCCCAGAAGCCGCGCGGCTCCCTGCGTGCCGCGAAAAGCACGAACGCGTGCGAGAAAGCGCTTTGCTCCGAAAACGGCGGGCAGCTGGCAGCACGGGGCCCTCGTAGTTCCAAGCAAGTTCTGCTCGCTGGCTCGCAGGAACGGCGGCCCCACGTCCGAAACGCCCACCGCTCGCCACCCACACCTGAACTTCCCCTCGCTTCCGCACGTCCGAGCCTCGCGGCCGCACTGGCGGCCAGATGTCCGAGCCCACAAGAAGTCTCTGGGAAGTCCTAAAAATATAACTGTGCAACTTTACACACCTCTCGTTCTGTCTCTCATCTGCCTCATATGCATTTCCATCACTCGCCCCACATATGACGTCTTCTGCTCTTTTACGTCACTCTCGCTTTCATTTGACGCCATGCCTGACCCTCTCCTCCTGCCTGTCCTGCTCTCACCTCCATTATTTCAGATATCTCCCATTCCGACCACTTATTCACTTCTCACTCTGTAACTGCATCTTTCATCTCTTATTCTAAACCCACTTGAATTCCAAACAGCTCTTTCAGCTGCCCCGTGTAGTGGATCCTCTTTTGTGTGCTTCATCCAGACTTTAACTATGTTCTTCATCTCCCTTTACCTCCCCGTCTCTCCTTTAAGTTTCCTTTTTGCTTCTCATTCGACGTATTTTTTTCTCTTAAGCGTCAGACGTCAGCCATCGGGTCGTCTCACCGCGCAGGCTTGGATAAGTGAGCCGGTCTTTGCACCATTTTGTCAGGGCATCATCTCAAAATTGTGCGGAGAAGCGTGCGGTACCTGTGTCTCTACTTCTCCGACGCCCAGGATTCGCATCTATATCTTTATTGGCTTTATTCGCGCTGGAAACAGGCTGTATTTGTCTGGATATGAACGTGTAAAAATTTGACGAAAATTATCAACAGTTGTGCGAGATCCAGGAGCGACAGGTTTACACGCGTTCATTTAACTGTCCGTTTCCTCCTAAAGGATATGAAGTGGTTATTTACTAGGATTTGGATTCATACTTCTGGTCCAGATGACTGACAGTGTTGCTCCCAACAGTCACACATTCCAGGGTAGTTTAGAGTGACCGTTTCGCCTAAAAAACATCTCTTTGGACTGCGGGGGGAAACCCACACTCCGCACAGACCGTTGCACCACCCAGGTTCTGTGAGGCACCAGCACTACCTGCTGTGCCACCACATTCCATGAACCCAGGTTGACGGCAGTTCATTTTGAACAGTATTTTAAGCAACAAAAATATATATGTAATGGTCCTATTTCATGTAAAAACGTGTAAATCCAATGACCAGGACTGGATGTTTGAGGTGAAAAAATCCTTGAAAACTTCTGAGCAGAAATTAGTTTCGCTTGGAATTCTTCTGTGATGAAAACATCTCATGGTATCTAAAAAGAAGATGACGGATGCAGTTCCAATAGGAGGCGAACGACACGTTTATCGATGACGGCGTACTCCATCTTAACTGTACGTGGGAGCCCCCCCGCACCCACCGGAGAAACGTCTTGATCACGCTAACACCGCGCAAAGGGAGACTAACACACTCACGCTGTATGAACACTCGACTCCACACTGTGTTGTGGTCACAGCTGGTTCCTTCTGTCTGACCTATGACCCTTTTCCTTTTCTTTCCCAGAGGACTTCAGCCCCGAGGTCCCCAGGTTGGAGAAGAGCACCAGTGGAAGTAGCCCTTCCCATGACTGCCTGTTGCTGACGGTGGCCACCTTCTTCTTGGCTGCTCTCTCTGTCTCCTAGCAACCATCCCCCTAATCACATCACAAGGGTGCTCGGGCTGACAACTCCTGCAAAAATGTCTCTGAAGAGGCCTGGGGGCTGTGGACATAAAGGACGAAGGAATGACCCCAACAGTCGGAAGTGGGCAAATACGAACCAGGCAAAGAGGATTAAGGGGAACCGAATGTAAACCAAGCGACAAAAAAAGAAATCTCGGAAACAAGGTACAGACCAGCACTTCCAACTAAACCAATCCGGAAAAAGCAACAAGTGGAGCGTTAACTACATTAAGAGCTGAATGGAGTAGGGATACAAGCCAAATCGATCCGAGGAGAAAAAGTAACTATAAAGAACGAACGAATGTTTTCCTTTTCTTTTTTTTTTTTTTACATAAACACATATATTAAGCACATAGATGAGTCAAAAACGGCCTCGAACACAGACAAGCTCTGATGGAGACGACAATAGAGCATTAAATCTCAAATGAATGTAAACAAATTGTTTGGACATGTGAAACGCATCTTTTTCCGCTGCTTCCCGAGGACACGCGACACAAAGGTCGATGTGGAACCCGGACGGGCGAACAACCGACGAGGCGCGGAGCGGGAACGCTCGTGAGAAATGTGACGGGACCTACAATGCTGCTTTCTTATATTTTTCTAAAGTGGATCTAAAGGGACTGCAGCTGGGCCAGGCCAACCTGGAGGGGCATCGCTGAACTGTATGAGCGCCTTTCTTTTTTCTGTGTGAAAAACTGGGCATGCGGTTGTCTAACGTTCACCGCGGGTGACTTTCCGCTGAGGATCGCACAGTCACCGCGATGGTCTCGGTTGAGCAGCAACGTTACTGCGTGATTGACACGGACCTCGAAAGTGACCGTTTTCGGTGTTCAGAGATGGACCGCATAGTAGAAGTGTCGGTTGTCTGATGCTGAGTCCGTGGTTGCCCATTTGGCCGGACGATGCGAACCGTGGTGTGATCGCGTTCGGCAAGCATTTGATGATCTGAAAGAGAGTAAAAACCGAGTAAATGCAGATGGGGTGTCCTGTGCGTACAGTGGGCCAAAATGTTTTGCTAGTTCCATGACGGCCACACAGATACGCGTCACAGCTCGCTGACTGCATAACATCTCCCAGCTTTCCTTCAGAAGCATTTTTAGCAGCAGGCCGGGTGAGGAGAACTGTTGACCAACCAGGTCGTATAGAAAAATCGTTTTATTGTATTGTAACATCTCTGTTTTATTACACCCACCCAATGAATGTAAATTTTCCATCATCCACCCACCATCCTTAATTCCAGCCAGGGTCTCGACAGTCCAGAGCCTCGAATCAGGTAGCTTTATTAGCCTTGTTTGTTTCCTTAGTAAAAATTTTGTAAAAATCTATTGGTAGGGACACATTTTTATGGTAAACTATGTAGGTAAATGTTTCTCAAGGAGAAATGGTGAGCAACACTAGCTAGCTAAAAAGCCGTCTTTATTAGCGTGTCCGTGTGGGGAGAGCCGTGAAGTGTCCGTGTGGAGAGCTACCGAACGCTCTGTTATATTCAACGCGTTAGTACGGCTTTATTGCATCAAAGTAACGTTCTCCGTGCTCAACAAAACCACTCGAGCATCTTAGTTCACCTGTGTACTGTGTCCTTGTCCGTATCGCTGCCTCCCGCGTTTCAGTTGTTCTAGGCTGTAGAGGTGGAATCGTGTAGGAAAGGTGTTGAAACTCGTCGTGGGCTGAGAGGACCAGCCCTGCAGCAGACAATCCAGAATGCGGTCTTCCTTGCAGGATGTCGGGCATCTAGTTTGCACAAGTTCTGGCCGGTCGAGTCGCGGGACCGAGACGGGGAGCTCAGCCCGCCTCGGTGATATCGCCCGTGCGTAATTCCTCGCAGCGTGTGAAATTCTGGATTGTCTGTTCAAAACAAGATTTATGTCTGAGGAACAGAAAAGATGTTCGAATCCAACTCTGGGTTTCACATGCTTACATTTTGAGTGACGCTTATTGAAAAAAGTATGAAATTGAGACGCTGTGAAATATCGCTTTGGCAAGAAAGCAGTACTTTTGTCAGTGAAGGCCGTTTTCATCTATATATTTCCTTTGTACGCCTTTGTATGAACTTGTCTTGCTTTAATGTGCTGTACTGTGAATTTGCACAGCTTTATCGTACCATATCAGGGCAGAGTTTACACTGTTTACCCTACCATTGTGTTTCGTTGTGGCTGTATTTTTGGAAATGCTTCACTGTACTTTTTCTGACGCGAGGACTCCATTTGCGTACTCTTGCTCCGCTGTCCTACGTCGTACTGACGTGAATGATGAGTGATTCCACGAGGCTCCAAGACAACCCAAGCCAACCGACCGACCGAAACCAATGAACGCAGCCATGATCTTTACAAATGGAGGTTTGCACAAAGAAAGGGAAGGAATGTGTACAACTGGAATGCTGATCTGATCTGACCTGATCTGAAGATCTCAGTTTTTTTCAGCAGTCTGTATTTTGTGGGTTGCAGAACTTTAGCTAAAGTGCTCCAAAGACAAGGTGTGAATGACACCGAACGGGTTTTGTGTAACCGCTGTCATACGGGACTGGGTGGACTGAGTTAGTGGACTTGGTGGTTCCTGTACATGGTGGGTCTTAAATGAAGGAGCTGGATAGGTCCTGCGGGAGGTGGAGCTTAACATAGACCCGGGTGGGCTCTGTAGGAGGTGGGAAGGTGGGGGCTTAACAAATGACTGGCTTTGCCTTGTGGAATGTGAAGCTTAAATAACAGAGAGGCTGGGATTTGTAGAAGATCGAGCTCAAACAGATGGCTGGGAGAGCTCTCAAAATGCAGGGCTTCACCGAAGGTCTTGCTGGACTCTAGAAGAAGTGGGGAATAAATGAACTAGCTGGGGCTCGGAGGTGGCGTAACAAAGGGTTGGGTCAACCTTGCGGAATGTTGGGCGTTAAATGAAGGAGTAGCCAGGCCCTACGGGAGGTGAAGCTTAAAGGAAGAACTAAGTGGGCAGTATAGACGGCGCGGATTAAATGTAGATGAAAATGGGCCACGGAGAAAGTGGTCTTCAGCCCTGTATATTAAAACAAAGCATCTGCTGGAGTCTGCAGCAGATGAGACTTAAAGTGCTCGTGTCCTCACCAGAAAACCTTGTCCTGGTTGCACCCCAGACATTGGGATGAACGAAAGCACGTTTGTTCTTTTTTGATGTTTACCCAAGTGTTTGATGCTCCGTCACCATCACGCTGTGACGTAACTCGCAGGAAAAGCCGGCGTGTCAGACTAATCTCCGAAGCAGTGTCGCCACGTTCCTGCGTCGCGCTTCCCGTTCATTCATTCGTCCACCCCCAGCGTTCCCGGCACATCCCTTTCTTCTGACGCGGCTCCGGGGGAAGGAGACCCGCAAGAACCTGCCACAAGTCGCCTTACGGAGGAATCCTGCGCGGCACGGTCAGGTGACCCTCTGTCACACACCTGTGCCGCGGAGAGGAGGGGGAAGAGATGAGGGGCTCCGCTGCGAGCCGTGTTACTTAGCAACACCGAGCAGCGTCAGGCTGGCGTGACCCGCCACGCGCTCACGAGAGAAGTTGGGAAGTAGCGCCGAATGCCGGTGACACGAGGAAGACGACGCGCAACGTTTCCGCAAGCGTTTTACCCACCTTCGCATCTCTGTCCGCGGTTTGCGGTTCGGCGCCACGTGTGTCGGCCGCTCTCTCGCTTCACCTTGTCGGCGTAGACGGAAATTGTGTACAAATATGATTGGAAATAACGCCGTTTTCCATATTCTTTCAGATTTTGACAATAAACAATGCGGTAAATAAACCAAAGTGCCGCCTGATCCTTCTAAACGCGACGTGTGCAGAACGTATGCAGATTACCGAGCGACTAACCCCGCCGGAAACCGCAACCCTGCAAGCGGCGCGCAAATATAAACTCCGCTTTATTTTTATGCCGAGTTGCATAATGGGAGCCACTGTGCAGCACGTAAAACAACCTGCGACAAGAACCATGGTGCAGCTCTGCGCTCCTCCTCCGCAGGTCAGTCTTTGCCTGTCTGGCCTGCTGCTCCGCAGGTCGGTCCTCGGTGTCGCACAGCTGCGGTTAAAGTCAAACTAAAGGAATAATTGTGAAAAATAAATCGGCGCGTTGAAGAAGCAGCAACAACAGTCCGTGTAACATCAATCATTTTGATGGTCAGTTACAGTAAGAGATGAAGGCCTCACTACCTGATAAACACGGCAACATGTTTCTTCATAAAATCTCCAGGAATAAGAGCGGAATTCTTACTGCTTTTGGAGGCAACTCGGTGAGTCTCGGGTCAGCAGACGGGCGGACGCTGTGGTAAGAGCGAATCTTTCACCCGATTCCTCTTTCACTGGGTTCGATGTTGACCGCTTCTGTCTCAGTTCGTTTCTCCTTCTTACTTTCTCCCTTTCCCTTTTCTGCTCCTTTCCCCACCTGTGGCTGTTTCCATCCTCTGTCTTCACTCCGTCACTAACCTTCCTTACCTGGCAGACAAATTGGTGGTGCCACAATAAATCTCAAGCATCCAGAAGGAAAGTAGGACCTGGTGTCTCCAGAATTCCACACACTACGACTACTACAAACCCCTGGGCCATTCTGAAGATGAAGTGTTTAGATCATCTTCATTCAGACCAGTTCAGTAAGGCTGCTGATGAAGGGTCAACTCCGCTGTTCCAAGGACTACAGTATGACCGAGGCTCCTCTTACAATCTCATGAAATGCTGGTCTCAGTGTTTTTCTCTAAAACCAAAGCCTGATGTATCTTCAGTAAATATGTAATCCAGGTGTAACACGTTCTCATTCATATTGTGGATCTGTTACATCAAGCAGAACTTGCAAGGAATGCAAACACCTTTACATGCTTTGAATCCAAGATGAGCCATGACAGCCCCGGGGCACAGAAGGAGTTGCCTGAGGACAGCTGTTGTTTACACACTACTGGCCTGCCTGGTCTACAGGGAATGTGTCACATTGCCCCACCATCAGGTCACATCCTCTAATTCCTCTACTTAACTGAGGGTTTGGAAATACAGTCATATATATTGCAGCATAACGCTTATGTGATTATACACACACACACACACACACCAACCATAGCAGGACAAGAACAAGCCCTCAGCACCCGGTCGGTGGAAAGGAAACAGAGCTGATATCTGGAAAGAGCCCAGGTGCAGCACCTGAGACAATCCAGCACCTAGCAGCAGCTGCAGGATGCAGGCAGGGATGGCGAATACCGAGCGGCACAACCAAGTTGCTGGGATTACATACAGGAACATCTGTAAGGAACATGGCTTTGACATTCCCAAGTGTAAATGGGAGGCACCACACAGAGAGACAGAACAACAGAGCCGACATCCAGGCAGATAAACAGATACAGGCTGACCAGCCAGATATAGTGGTAACAGACAAGGAGGACAAAACAGCAGTGGTGATGGACGTGGTGATTCTGAGTGATAGAAACATCAGCACGAAGCAATATGAGAAGCTGGAGAAAAACCGGGGACTGAAAGAAGGACGGGAGAAAATTTGGACGGTGAAAAAACAAGGTGGTCCCACTGGTCATAGGAGCACTTGGGGCTGTGACCCCTAAGCTGGAAGAGTGGCTCCATCAGATCTCAGATATGAAGACATTAGTCTCAGTCCAGAAGAGTGCAATTCTAGGAACAGCAAAAATATTGTGCGGTACCCTCAAACTCCCAGGCCTCTGGTAAGAGGCCCAAGTCTGAGGAAAGTTACCACCGACAGGGGAAAACTGGATGAGAAGGGAATTTATATAAGCAAAGCACAGAGTGGTAAGGTAGGTGGTGTTTATTGTTAGGCGGTAACCTGGGCATCTCCTGCTCCTTTCTACCATCACTCATGAAAAAATACTCTGAGACACATAAACTCCACCACTAGGAGCTGCTCTTCCCATCTCAATCCAGTCTTTTCCGGGAGAGGATTGTGACCTCAGACTTGAGGTGCTGGTGCTGATTTTCACGCTGGCCGCTTGGCACTCGGCAGCGAACTGCTCTAGTTCACGTCAAAGGTCAGTCAGCTGGGACCAAAAGGACAACAGTGCAAAAAGTAGAGATTCCACCCCTCGTCTCCCCAAACATATGTACCTTCGCTACGTCTTGAAATCGTGTCCATGAAGATCACCAACGAGAGACGCAGTCTTGGCGGGGTCCGAAGCCCATGTTGAACAGTCTCGACGTGATGCCGAGAATGCGGACACAGCTCAAACTGAGGTCGCGCAGGGAAAGGAGAGCACCCGCCAGCAGTTCTCTTACCTCATATTTCTGCAGTACCTCCCAAAGCACATGCATAGGGGCACGATCTCTCTATGTTCCCATTCCCAGCTAAGGTTCATGAGTTGTGGGTAAGGACCGAAACAACAAGATCACAGATACCAGCAGTCAAAATGAAGATTTCAGGGCTGACCCTCTGCGATGGGGTGAGAATGTCTGTGATCTGGGAAGAACCTCAGAGTAGAGCTGCTGCTCCTCTGAACTGAGAGGGCATAGTTGAGGTGGCTCAGGCATGTTTTGAGGATGCCCTTGGCCGGCTCCCTCAGGAGTCATACCGGACACATCCTACTGGGAGGAGACCCCAGAGTTAAGCCAGGACACTGAGAGAGATTAAGTCTCTGGGCTGGGTTTTGAAAACTTGGGGGTCCCCAAGGTGAAGCCGGAGTCTGCAGGAAGGAGGTCCGGTCCCAACTTCTAATCCTGCTTCTATCGCAACCCTCACCAAGAAGCTGACTGACATGACCTCGGACATGAAGAATCGAATTGTTCTAAAAACTATTGCTGTATTTGGTCATCCAGTTTAAATGATCCATACCTTTATCAGCATTTAGAGATGTAAAGAGCAACTAATGGTGTCAGTGTCACCTCAGTAGACACGGCCCTTCAGGCAAGGGACAATTGGTGGAATATGAACTCAAAAGACCTGTGACTAACCTGCCGTATTGACCGTTTCCCAGAAAGAGGGCTGTATAATGGTCGAAAACAGGAAGCACTTCCCTGGGAACTGGTTTTTGGAATGTTCTAACAATATATTTACTGAACGTTTTCCCCACTCAGCCCTTAGAGGAAAATTCAATGAAATCAATGGGAAATATGAGCTGTTATGAATGGCATCTATTGCCTGAGGCTCAAAGCAACTGGTTCCTCCTATTAAAAAAAAGAACTGGTTCACTTCCCCACCTATAGGTGTCAAGGTTGCGTGATCCAGGCATAAAACCAAATGAACACATCTGGAACACTAGCATTCACGTTGCATAACAAAATACTGACCATATTAATGTGCCTACATAACAATAACCATTGTGTGACGCGGTTTAAGGGTAATATTTCCGGAAAGGACGACTAGCATTAGTAGGTACTGATATAATGTTTATTTGCATTTTGGGAAGACCTGGGTGGTCTTGCTATTTTAGTTGTCATTTACAAAAGAAAGCTGCGAATACAGTAATTTAAAACATCCATTAACAAAGTAACTTCTTTTGGCTCCGACAACTTCGCGTTGCAGCGTATGAGTTCCCAGCAAAAACGCTGCCTGGAAAAAACATGTGCATGTAAAAAAAAAAAATGCCGAAATACATAAAAATTTGTAACGAATAAAAAAGTCATTATAAAGGTGATGTTGGTGACTTTCAAAGGGCTTTAGTGCTTTCGGAAGGCGTTGGATGTCGCAGAGCGACATAACGCATTCGCCCGTTCACACGCATACACTACGGACAATTTAGATTGCTCAGATGACCCGAAACACACGTCTTTGGACTGGGGAAGAAACCCCATTTAGACAGCAAAGTTGTCACGTGAAGGAAAATGCTACCGCAAAAACAAAGAAATTATCGGAAAATGCAAGCTTTATTTTGCACAATAAAACAAATTATTTTGCTATAATTTATAGTTTGTTTACTGATGTTCTGTTTACCACTGACCTCCACAGCGTAGCAGCAGCAGATCACGCCTGTGAATGTGAGCGATGCCTTAAGCAGTTCAGTATCCTGCTCCATCTCCGGCCAAGATTCTTCATTTTCCTTTCTGATTCACAAATACATGTTATAAAAATCTTGCCAGGGAGCTCAGGAGGTGCACAAGGCATTCAAACTCACCAGAAGGAAGGGCTGCCCACCAGGCTGGTCCCTGTGAGCTGCTCCGTGGGAGAGAGAGGGAGACTTTGTTGTGAAAAAATGCCGCTGCTGCCTCCCACCCTGCAGAGCTTTCACACTGCTGGCATTTATATTTACATTTATACATTAACCAGACAAAAGTAAAACTCAAAATAAACAAAAGCGTATTTCTTCTTCAACATACGGATAAAAAGAAAAATAAGCAGTTGCCAGTTTGAAGTCTCTTGGTCAGGTACCACCGTATTGCCCCCCACACTGTGTCACACTCCGCTGCTCAGTAGCTCTTTGTTACATACAACATATAAACCCAAGTAACAAACCAGCTCGGTCGCAACTAAGTTCCTAAGTAAAGGACCAACTATATTTACTCTTATTTATCTGGGCTTCTTCAACATATAATGTATTTTATCATTTTTACTGGCACCCATGTGCCCCAGTTTTGCTCTCACACTCCAGAAACATGTGCTTCAAATTAACTGGTGGCTCTAAGTCGCCCTTAGAATGTGTGTATGTGTGTGTTGGGGGGGGGGGGGTGCCTGCAAAGGACTGGCATCCCACTCGGGTTTACCCCTCCAAGACCACCACACAGTGCGACCTGGACGGCTTCGGGATCACTGCACCCCTCACGAGGACATGCGGTTAACAAAGCGAGCGTCTCTGATCATATGGAAGTTTTACTTGCTTTCACCGACTGCCTATCGTGATACAGCCTGCGCTAGAACGTTCTAGAACACAACCACCTCTCTACCCAGGTAATTCATGCTGGCAGGGAATCTGAGCGAAAACAGAATGCAAATGGTCCTGGTTTTAGGCGCAAGTAAGTTTCCCGCTACGCTGAAGGATGGAGCAGAGATGTGTGGGCATGTAAGAGGAGCGCAGGATTCGTGGGTGCGTCGGCATCCGATCGATCTTTTGTCCTTTCCCGGCGTTTGTCTATATACTTTGCAAATGTAGAAGAAGGATAACACCCCCGAGAAGCTGTGCAGAGCAGTAATAAACCGGTTTAAGCTTTATTGCATCTCTCCACTGAGACACAAAAGGATCAAGTGGAGTGTAGAAAAAAAAACGGATACCAAAAATCCTTGGGCCAAGACAACATGGGAGAACAACCAGTTTTTCGTTAAGCTCAGCGCAGCATCACGGCTCAAACAACAGATCGATTATTATTATTATTAGTCCCCAGAGAATTAAACCGTCTCCATCACCACTGTGATCCATCAGCTTCTTTCAGGACGGCGGCCGGATTTAGTGGTCGTCTGTAGACTTGAGCTTTTATTTCACGTTCTCACAGCTCTGTGAACACGAGCCCCAGTTGTACCAACAGGTTTATTAACATAAATATCATTACGCTGGTGTGGATAGAGCCTTTATCTCGACATCAAAGATCATCTAGAATCAAACGATTGTTTGTTTGCAGCGAGATGGGAAGGCTTCAGGACTAGGGACAGCTCCCCGGAAACGGCCCCTGGGGAGCCGTTCTGGACCAGCACACCTGTTCCCCGACCAGCACGGGGACTCAGATGTACAGGATCCGACAGAGCGGGGAGGAGGGCGAGCGACACTGCTGCCATCGGGTTTGTTTGTACTTTCCACAGGACCGTGTGCCTGAAGCCGTCGCGGTGAGATGCAGACCAGCAGCAGGTGAGAAGGTTTGGACCAGGTGGAGAGCAGCTCAGATGACTGACTCAGCCTGCCAGGCTGGGAGCACAACATCGTGAGTCGGAGGAACCGGGGGAAAACCCCGAGACTCTGTCCACAGTCCCGGATGATGTCATCGGCGTGTTGGGTTGCACGCGTGGGAGCAATGCCGAAAGAACGCTTCACCACTAATAAAAGAGCAGACCTTCAGAACCAGGTTTAGTCACTGCAGCTTGGGCCTTGACCTCTGTTTCCCCTCTCGCACCCGTCGCACACTACAAAGTTCCTGCAACAGTGCTGTGTCAGTTTGTTTGCCGAGTGACACCAGTAATTGTTCTTAGGGACTTTATTTCTTTGTGTCACATCCGTGAGCCAGATTCTCAGAAGGTCCCCATCCTGTGTACAGTGCAACGTATCATGTTACCCACATCCAACTTAGCAGTGTTTGAAGAACATTCCCGGTTTGTTTCTTTTTTTAAAGGCATTTTCTTCTGTCTCTATATTTTTGTGCTAAACATTGGCCAGCATTTATACCTCCCATGAGGAGCCACAGAGGGCCCTCGAACTGGAGAAGAAGGAGCAGATGGTTAGGAGGAGCTGGAGATACAGAACTAGGCGAGGGGGAGCTTTCATTCCACTTTCAAAAATGCATTTTATTAAATTACTTCTTACAAGTATGTCTGAGATGGACATAAAATGGACATGGAAAGTAAGCAGCAAATAAGTAGAGGTGCATGTCTATATGATGATTTCCTGATGGTTAAGGTGAGGCGACCAGATTCAGAAAAATTTGTTTCTGTGATGAACGTGGCCAGGAAAATACAATCAGTATTTGAAACTGAAAAGCTTTTTAACACTTCCCGCAGTTTATTGTCCTTTCTCTACGTTCACCGTTTCATTCTCCTGAGGCCCCCGTACTGTGGAAGAAGAACAACACTGTGTCAGGTGTGTGAAGGAGAACACAGCGAATAGTGTGTACAGAATCACATCGTGTTTCTTTATTTTCAGCCACGTTAACGTTGACTTTAACGTCGCTTCGTGATATAAACAAAAAAAAACCAAAATAAACTGGCATCCAGTCCGCTTCGTATGCCGTGTCACACCTGGGGTTTTTTCAGGTTTGCTGAGACCCTGCATCCCGTAACGTGCTGAAGAAAACAGAATAAAGTCTTACGGTAGATTTTTAACTCATTATAGTGCGACCTAATGGTTTAACATGAATAAATAGAAGGATTAACATGTATTATTAAGCTTTTATGGATGTCAAGGTAGTAAGTGGACATGAGGACTATTCTGATCTACAACCAGAGTTCCGCCCCTATTTGTGGTCTTAACTGAGATACGAAACTACACATCGTGTGGGGTCTCCTGTACACACCATAAACACTGCTGGATGACAAGATCTGTTTGCCTCCTCCTGACACTGAGAGTCTTATTCATAAGCAGCAATATTACTGACATTCATGTGTCATTGGTGCAATTTGAAGTCACATAAATAAATGACTTTAAATAAAGACGTTGTGTATCGTTCCTGCGGATAATGGAGTTAAGACCAGGGCGTTATACAATAAAATAATAATTCTTTATTTAGACGTTTAAAATTCGGCGTGTCGCTTACTCTGATTTTCACATGCGTGGAATAAAGTTCCACGGCCCTGGTCTGGAGCTGCTCCTTTACACATTAGATAAAAGACTGTTTAGATTCATCTGCACACTGGGATGTTGGATATAGTAAAAATCTGACATATTTATCAATGAAACATAACTAAATTAACCCCGAGCATCCAGTGTATTTAAGAAAGTCAAAACTATGTTCATATGAGCATAAAGTGTGTAATATATTTAAGAATCTGGAGCTTGCAATACATTCACCTGCGAAATGGTTGCAAAGGCCGTTCAACCGTGTGCTTTTAAATCCTTTAACTGGTCCTCAGAGTGACTTAGCCTCTCGTCTCCTGTGCTGCCGGACGCAACAGAAACCCTCACTGCCCCCAAACAGATCCAATGCTGGACGGAAAGCCCAAAGAATCTATGCCACCAATAAGACCAGATTTGAACGAAATCAAAAGGTTGGCCTCCGTATCAGAAAAGCCTGGTGGACGGGTTGCAAAAATCCCAGACACGCCAAGCCAGTCTCCAGTTCTGCGGATAAAAGCTGGGGGGGGGACTGGGAATCCTGACTTGCCCTCTGTGTAATGATGCCTGTAAATGTCCAGGAGACAAATGCCATCCTCCTAAAGTGGGCCTGACATTGGAAATGGAGATAGAAAGCAATCCAAAGCCAAAAGGGGATTGAGGATGGCGAGGGAGTGCAGAGCTGTCATCTGCCGATGGGCCACTGCCTTCCTGTTATGGAAAGTTGAGCCACGCACGCACACACACACACACACACACACACACACACACACACACACACACACACACTCACTCACACGTGGATGTGGGTACAGGGTCAGATAAGGACAGGGTATGCTTTGAATACAAGTAAGATGGAGGGATCGATAGGGCAGCTCCTTTGCAAAACATGTCCACGGTTCTCTTACAGACACGTACGCATCAACTGAAGTTCTGTCTTTAAGATTTTTTAACTGTACATCAGTTATTTTAAAGCTTCATGAGTTATCCTTTATTTCAAAAGTAAAAAAATGGAATGGGGCCCACCACTGTTAATAGTTCTTCAGCAAACCTTTGGACTGCACCTTCTTGGTTTCATTTTCAGTACCTGTGCCGTGCTGTGATTTGCTCCTGTTTGTTGTGTCTCCTTAATGAGTTTTATGCATTTCTAATTATTTATTTTTTTGATTCTGCTTCCACTGTTTGGTTTTCTAAAACTCCAATCTGGGCTGCGTGCTTTTTGCTTCAGGCTTTGCCAGATTGTCTGAAGTTGTTCCATCTTTTGGTCCACTTGGTGCCAAGTCTGTGGCACGCTGCTAACACTGCTATCACAGATCATAAGCTGTACATCCGTGATAAATCTGTAGGACAGAACTATTCTAAGGTATTCAGTTATCGTTCAGCTCACCCTTTGCTGAGGCACTCCCAGATATTGTTATCACGTCATACACAGCATTTTGTGCTTGGATATACAGTGCTGTGCAAAAGTGTTAGGCATGCAACTTGAATGTGTGTTGAGAAGTACAGGTAGATTCTTATCTACCATCGGGGAGGTTTCTGGTTGGTCCCAAATTCATTCTGCAGCCTGAGAATGACCTCAAACACCCAATCTCAGTCATACAGGACATGCAGAGACAGTCAAAGTGTGCAGAAGAACTGTGGCCAGTTGCTCAAAATGTTTGGAAGAACCTACCAACCTCTACCTTAAACTGCATGCAAGTTTGCATAAGAGAACTGATGCTGTTTTAAAGGCAAAGGGTGGTCCCACCAAATATTGATCTGATTGAGGTTTTTTGTCTACTGCACTTTTTAGAAGGTTTATTGATGAATAAGTATTCATGGCATTATTTCTGGAACCATCCTGGCTTTATAGCATTTTTCCCACAGGTGCCTAAGACTTTTGCACAGTACTGTATATGATGAATAGAACCCTCCTTTAAAAAACCGTGTTTTTCTGTCACTGTGTTATGAAGTGGATATGGATTTGGCATCTGAGCCTCCTAAGAAAGTAAAGGTGACACTTTCCTTTCTTGAAAATGTCCTCAGTGTTGCTTGCTATGGTCCTGAAAGAGGGATTTCTGTTGCACAGAAACAAGTAAAAAATCTTGACTATAATAATAACCACGCTGAAAGCTCCTTTTACAATAATTCTTTAGCCACCAAGTCATGGATGTGGTGGTGTGGGGTCTGCCCCAGAAGCTCAGGCTTCAAGGCCCCCCCTCAACAGGACACCAGTCCATCTCACTGGAGCCAAACACAGACACACAGACACAGCAAGTTAGACTGTTTCACTTGAAAAACATTCTTAAGAAACATCTTTGGATTGTGGAAGAAAACCTGACCACCAGGAGGAAGCTCACATAAACACAATCAAAATGTGCAAAAACCAAACAAACGGACCCAAATTCAACCCTCCCCCCAAACAGCATTGCTGCCCACTGCGCCGCCGTACAGCCGTAACATAAAAAACCGACGACATTTAAAAGGAATCTAAAAAAGGGAAAGTGTGTAAAAGCAAATTTGACCAGCTTGGTTTAAAAGATATGAGAACCAGCTAAAATGGTTTTTGAGATGTTCTCTGTGTTTAAAAGGGAGGCGTTCTGCACATTTGGCGTGTAAGCATGTCTGAGCCAGGACAGGTAGAAAAAGCAGGAGTTACCTTATATTAAGCTATTGACTACATCGCCCATAATGCACCTCTCCAGTTGACAGATACGCACCCCAAGTCAGCTGTGACAGGAACACGGCTGCACTTTGACTCGCAGTCTTAACAGGCGAAGCTTTTGTGGACCGCCAACACATTATTAATTTTCCCTGTTTAAATTTATGGCGATAAAGAGTTCTGTTTACAAGAACTGACTTTGTGAGCAGACATTCAGGAAGAAAACAAAGTCGATAAACAAAGGGTGGCATTTGTTACTATTCCATCTGAAGTCATCCCCTCCCTCTGTCCTCCTCCTGTTCTCCGTCGCATTTGTGCTCCGCTTACTTATAGCGAACGGGAGGGCTGACACTTGTGTGCTGTTCAAAGGTTCGCGCTCCGAAAACGTTGAGATGCTTTTGTCGTAGCCTGCACCCATACTCCGAGATCTACAGTACGCACGGGCGCTCTTTCGTAAACGTGCGGCTATTCAGAGGAACACACACAGTCTCCACATAAACACTCTCACACAGCTCTCAGACAATGGTTCCTGTGCATGCAGGGGCCACTATGGGGGGAGGCCCCATTATGCTACACCCCTGCGAGCAGCACTATTTCGACGGAGGCCTTGTTCCTGCTCCCCTCAGAGCTGAGGAATGTACTCCCAGTAATAATGCACCCTTTCAGAGGGAAGCAGAACAAGAGCAAGTTTGAGAAAGTAGCAGTGTGGGAACATCTGAGAGAACAAGATGAGGGAGCCAAACAAAAGCGAGAGAACCCTGAGAAAGAGAGGCAGTGAAAAGGTTGCGCAGTCTTACACTCCAGCTATACTCATTTTGCGCCCCGTTTTGGCCTCTCTACCCCGCTGCCCCGGTCCGTGATGAAAAATACATTTCGACAGACGCATTGAAGCATTTTTTGATCCGCAGCGTCTGGGGACCTAACTGTGGCTCTGTGTTTGCAGATGTATTACGCAGTGCCTGCAGATTGCAGGGTTGGAGTCGAACTCTTGGCGTCTCGCGAATGCACGTTTCGCGCAAACGTCCGGAACGTCGAAAAGTCAGAATGAATTGTACAAATGGCATGTGGCAGCCCGTAGCCCTGGCCGTGCCCGTTCCACACCCGTCGGCCGCAGCTGGAGGAAGCTGGTTAAGGGAAAATGAGCACCAAGTGAGGCCAATAGAGCCCAATTAAAGACTTTTAAAATGGGTGGAAGAGAAGGTGGAAACCTGCAGCTGGAGGGCCTGGGAGAGACATTTGCACTGATTTGGGGTTTTTGGAGAAATGTTGTAATTGTTAAATATGAGTTGTGTCTGGTAGTTTGTCCTTGTGTGATCTTTCAGGTTCCCCCCCCCTCATTTTTGGTGGCTCGGTCAGTTGGTGCGCCTGGGTGTTCTGTGTGCAGGTTCACTTGGTCTGTATGGTTTTTTTTTTTTTTCCCATGGGTCAATTCTCTCACTCCAAAGAAACATCTCAGGTTAACTAGTGACTCTAAATTGCCCACCGTGTGTGTGAACTTGTGTGTTTGCCTACCTGGCAATGGACCAGCATCCTGTGAATGAGTTTAAAAGTTTATGCAAGTTGCACTGAAACTGTCTGTGTTGCAAGCTGTCCTCCATTCTTGTACAACCCTCCCTTCTCAACCATAGCCTCCTAAACTTGTTTAAGCTGGACCTGTTCACTCCCCCTAACCTATAACGTAAACACATCTGTCTTACTACCTTTCCATTCATAAAATGATGTAACTCCACCTGTATGTCTGTTTAAGGTGACCCCTTTCTGCGTTTGAGGAGACCGGGGGGTTCGCTCTCCAGACATGTCGTACACCCCGATACTGAGCTGGACTTTGACTGCAAAACAAAAATTTTTTTATTCCGTCTGTGAATTTTTTTTTTTTTTTTTACACAGCAACGGGCAGCATTGCTGTTTGGGAGGAGGGTTGAATTTGGGTCCGTTTGTTTGGTTTTTGCACATTTTGATTGTGTTTATGTGAGCTTCCTCCTGGTGGTCGGGTTTTCTTCTACAATCCAAAGATGTTTCTCAAGAATTGAAAAAAAAAAAAATCAGCTAATTTATTTTAAGAGTTGTTTAATTTTGTTATAATGGGATAGAACAGTTAAATGTACCACCCTTTGGTGGCCCACTGCAGAACACTGTAGTGGGCACACCCACCCTGGGGGGGGGGGTCACATGGGAAAAACTGAATTCAACTGGTGTGATCATTCTGTCAGTCTTCCTCATGCATATATTTATTCCTTTTGTACTGTTAACTATGTAACCAGGCATGCATGAGAAAAATACTTAGACAGTATGATTAAGTGCCTTGACAGACCCGAAAATGTACCAGTCAACATACCAGAGGTTGGCAGGGGCAATGAGAAGCAGCGATCCCAGAGTTGAGGAATGTGTCAGTGTCATTCACAGATTGCTTGGTAACCGTGCAGCACCGAGCTCTGCAGCGACACTCTGTGTGTTAAGCATAAACTCTTCCTCACCACTCCACCAATGCACCATCATCTTGCTGTGGTGCAGGACTTTCAAGGTCTCTGTGAACCTCAGAGCTATGCTGTCCGGAGCCTAGAGCTGCTGTTAGGGTCTCCCTTTGCAAACAAGTCTGGAGGGAGAGTCTAGATGAAAAATGGTCCACATGGACCCCCAAGGAGAACACAAAAAAGTGCACCCTGTCCAGATCAGGGTTACTGGGACCCGCTTCTGGAGCTAGGCCTGAAGGTGATGGTTGTGGCTGGGTGTAGTATCCTTCTCAATTCTACTGCGCAAAAAACAACGGATGCTCATGCATGCTACCATACTGTATGTTACCCGAAACTACAGGATACATTTGAAAATACGGACACACTCAAAATACTGACAACATGTACCAAGTGTTTCCCAAGTGGGTGTGTAGGGAGTAGCTCAGCCGCCTCTAGGGTTGTGACAGCAATTGATCTCAAGAGCTTCTAATGAGGAGGCCGTGATTAGTGGCAGATGTGCCACCCATCCCTCTTGCCAGTCTGACCCAGAAAGCTCTGCTGCGTTCCTACTGGCCTGCACCTCTCCTCACGCAAAGTCCACAGGGTCGGAACTCGGTCGGCCCCCTGTCCAATCGATTTCGACAGTGGTGTCAAAGGCATATTGGTGGCGATCGAGCTTTGGGGGCTGCCACTCTGCCCTACGCACTCACAAATTACTGACCTACTACCAACCAAAACTACCCCAGGCAAGTAGAAGTAGAGGATGAAATGTCTAGACAGAAGACAGACTGAGAGAAAGTAACGTCACTGACCTGGACGAAAGGGAAACCAGTGGACTGCAACAAACTGGTGTGTCTTGTCCAACATGTGTCCTCCTTAGCTGTGAACCCTCTGTTTCGGGGATAGGCTGTGGACCACCGCAACACTGAATTGAACAAGGCCTTATTGATAGCAAGGGTGTGGCATATGAGACAGAAGGAAGCCAAAATAATGTGTTACAGGAGGGACGGACACCATAGCGACATGAGAAAGAGGGACACGAAAGTTATAACAGACGGATATGACCCTGCATTCTGGAAGATGATAGAGAAGGAGACACACTGGAAGCCATGCAGTTCAAGACTAAGGCCGCCTGAGCTCAGCCCTGAACCACACAGCCCAGCCACACAGCAACACTATAATTAGCCTCCTCCCAGAATAGCGAGAAAACTAGGGGGAAGGTGGGGAGGAAATGCAGGAGTTCCTTAGCTGCACGCAACATGTCGAACAACAACAACACACTGCAGAAACTCACTCCGTGAACATGCTACAACCAGCAGTTTGGGAGGTGCCAATGGAAGGAACTACATATATCTCACATTTATTCATGTAGCTGATGCCTCCCAGAATTATTCACCCGGTTTTTAAAATAATTTAGGGTAAATACCTTGCTCAGGGGTTAAGGAGAGATAGGAGATTCAAATCGGTACCTGCCAAGTCCAAAGGTGGTGGTTGTGGTTGTATCTCCTGCAGCACCACTACAAGCAGCCCAGCTGAACGTACTTGGCTGTTGTTAGTCGCTTTGAACTTTTGCTCCGCTGGGTGTATCAGTGTGGGCTTCAAACCCTATCCTTACCCCAGAGTACATGTTGGACAGGGCAACAGGCCATTACGCGGCGATTATGCACACTCACAAACTACAGTACCCATAAGCTGTCATGTAAAATGCTTCAGTTTTTTTGGAACAGCAAAACAGCACTGGGTCACAGCAGTGTAGAGACAGAAGGGGCCGGCTGAAAAATACCTCCATATATTAGCGTTACTTATTCTGTATTCGACACCTGGGCATCTTAATCGTACCGCAACTTCCACAAACCGGTGAATCTACCCATAATTCAGCACTGAAACTGGTAATATCCTCAGGCGCAGCTGTTCGTGGCATTTTTTTTTAAAATGTTCATCAGTCCTCCGTCTCCCGGCAGGTCTTAGAGAAGTTTCGGATATAAGGGCCACTGGCCACGCTGCAAACAACCACACCCAACTGCAGCTTACAAGCCCATTTACACTCGCCATAGTGTACTAGGAGACGCTGTTTAAGCTGGGCAGATGTTGACAATAAACATGTAGGGTGGGGAGGAGAAAGGGAGGCTGAGGGAAGAGATGACAGGCACGGGGGACATGGAGAGACTGATGAAAAGAGACAGAGATGGAGAGAGAGTTAGCCCCTAACTCGACCACAGTGACACACTCTGCCAGCTCTGCGGTTAAGGCATTGAGGGCACCCTGCCCCATATATATTTATCTCTACCATGCTGAGGATGAGGACATACTTGGCCCCTGAACAGGAGAACTATGTGTGTGTGTTTGAGTCTGTTTTGAGATTTTTGTTCTGTACTTTTGTAAATATTGATCTGTTTGAATGCACTTTTATTAATGTACTTTCTGATTAAATGTGCATCTTTATCGTACACATTTCAGGCATTGTTTTTGTGTATGTCAAGGTGTGTAGTACTCCAGCACATAAGTATATCTCTAAGAAGATATCTGACATTCAAATAGAGTGGCATTCTAGTTCACATCCTACAAGATCTTCCATTGAACCCTGGGGAAAAAAATTGCTTAACTACACAATGGGGTTCAGCAAATATTGAGCTGTATATCGAACATGAAAGTGCTAAATTGAAACCATGTGAGGCTCCTACAGGAGAGGTGTCTGGACAGAAAAATCATGAAACTTGGACCCCAAAGGGTCAAAGGAGCTGAGTAGCACTTGTGGGCCAGGCTTCTAGTAGCCCGGAGGTTCAAGGTATAGCTTTTCTGCTTCATAGCACTACCCGATTCTACGTGTTGTCAAACCCCAAATGGGTTCATGGAAGGATATTGCTTGGAGAAGAAATATTTTCCCCCAACACACTTTTGTTTGCCTTTATTTGATTTGCTGTGAGGAGAAGGGACTGAGTTGAAGTCAAAGCTCTGTCAGGCTTACGTGAAAGTGTGTTTGAACACCAGTCTTTGGAGGTACCCACTTCTCTACAGTAGTCTTCACCGAGCATGTTACTCAATTCCACAACCTCCTTCTCTCCCCAGGAGTGCCACCACCCTTCAGAGAGAGGGTGGAAGCTGTAGGAGGTAGTGTGTACGTGTGGTGGCCATGTGCTGTGGTTCGGGTGGAAAAAATGCACATGCTCGCACATCCGCATGGCCTTTTTTCTGGGAACTTCCCAGTTTACCTCGCGACATTTTAATTCAACGGTCTTGATTCCAGGCATACAAAAACTGCATGTAGTGGGAACCATAAGCACATTTGGCAATGCTGAATTTGGAAACATTTGTTTTTTTTTAGAAAAATGTGTGGTGTGATAGCTTCTGGGATGACCTTGCAATAACCCTTCTGTTACAAATGGCTGTCTCAGCAGTGTCCAGTGTGGAGAACAGAGCCCGTGAGGTCATCAGCTGGATATATACTGTAACATCTCTCGTTTTGTTTCGTCCAAGTTATCAGAACTTCGTCCATTTACAGTTGGTTCCAGGAGTGCACTTGCCTCCAAATTATTCTGGTTCCACAACATTTGATGCAGACGCTGTTAATCTCGATGGCATCCAACCTGGCATAACTCTCTATGTTCTTGTCACTCTTATTTTTGGAGCTCAGCCAGCATCTCGCCTAAGGACTCTTTCTGAGTAGCAGCAGTATGCTTGGACCAGAAATCAAAGCCTGGTTTCCCACATGCTATCTGTGGTGTGAATCTGCAGTGCAGTTGAGTATATACAGTTATATTTCCACATTACACAGTTAGTGCCTTAACCCCAGCACCTACCTGGAGCCCTTTAAACTCATACATTTACACATTTGAGCCATCCAAACTACTTGGACAGAGACGATGCCTCCTGTCCTTGTGCCCTATGACAATGGTAGCCACCTGTATGCTAATGAATGAGAGGCTCAGGCTTGCCAGACGTCCAGTTTGCTGAAGTGAGTCTCTATAAAAAAAGAAGGGGGCACTGCCAAAGAGAGTAGCTGTTTTTTCTCGGCTCTTTTGAATGTGAAGCAATGAGAGGCAGAGGATGGGAAGGTCAGCCCCCTCTTTCACTGATACTGTTATGTGACCAAACCAAAAAAGCCACCGTGTGTACATGGTAACTGCATATGCAGCGAGCATCAGTCACAGAATAAAGTTATCAGCCGTCACAGCACTTGGCGACAGTAATACAGCGGAACAGCTATAACCTGCTTGGTCCTCCACTTCCCCTCCCCTTTGCATTGTCTTTAGTCACATTTCAACTTCTTCGATATACAGTACTGCGCAAAAGTCTTAGGCACCTGTGGGGAAAATGCTATAAAGCGAGGACGGTTCCAAAAATACTGCCATGAATACTTATTAATCAATAAACCTTCTAAAAAGTGCAGCAGACAAAAAAAACCTCAACCAGATCAATATTTGGTGGGACCACCCTTTGCCTTAAAACACCATCAGTTCTCTTATGCAAACTTCCATGCAGTTTAAGGTAGAGGTTGGTAGGTTCTTCCAAACATTTTGAGGAACCGGCCACAGTTCTTCTGCACACTTTGACTGTCTCTGCATGTCCTCCCAGACTGACTTGATCATGTTGAGAACAGGGCTCTGTGGGGACCATAGCATCTGTTGCTGAAGATAGTTGTGTATGACTGAGATTGGGTGTTTGAGGTCATTCTCAGGCTGCACAATGAATTGGGGACCAACCAGAAACCTCCCTGATGGTAGATAAGAATCTACCTGTACTTCTCAAAAGACATTGAAGCTGCATGCACTTTTGCACAGTACTGTACCTCTCTTTATTCCCATCTTCTTGCATTTATCATACCTGCGTTTATCTCCTGTCCTCCTCTCACTCTTTTCATCCTCCCATTAAGCATTTTCATGACACAGGCATCCAAATTTTTCCTTTTATTCTCTCCCTGTCTCATTAGTCTCCGACTTGTTTTATTCTATTCCCTGCTTCTTTCCTCTTTCTTGTCTCCATTGTCTTCCCTAGTGAGTGCAGATGTGAAAGTTCAAACAGCTCAACATTGTTTGAGTCACAGTACATAATGATTATTGTGAGACATGGGAAGTTTCCGTGAAATCCGAATTAGGTTGTGGTGGGCAGATGTTCTCAGATAAACTGGCACCGTCAGGGGCCGAGCTCAGGTTTGAGCAGCTCTGGCCAGATAGGGGCTGGGCTGCGTCCGAAGCTGAGAATATTTACAGCGGGTTCCGAAGCCAACCAGAGCATCGTTTGTTCTTATGCACATCCAACAACCTTTATTCCTTAAAAAAGGATTGAAAGAAAATAGACTGGCTCAGAATTGAGTAAATAAAATAAATCAATTATTAAACAGTCATTCGTTCATTTTCAATAACCTCTTGCCCAATGCAGGCCTGTGTTGGTCCAGAGTCAGTCGCAGAAGCCTAGAGAAAGAAGAATACACCTCAGTCCATTAAAATAAACAGATACGTGTTATGTGGCATATATCCTGAAAGTAGTCCAGGTCCTGGTTCAGGTTCTGTTGGACTTCTGTCCCAGGCCCTCAATCACTCAGGAAGTGAGGAAAAAGTATTAGTGTGTGACTGTGTTCACAAACACGCATCACTTACTCTGCTTTTCTCTGCAAATAGATGCTGTGAAGAGATGCAGATGTTGTGGATGACAGGGGAACATCTCCGTCGGGTGGAGATGCGTATGTTCTCGTGTGGGGATTAAAAGGCACGGTTTTAAAATCTTCGTCAAGAGACTATCGCTAAGAAAACTGGGGGTGCAGAACAGAATGTGGACGTTTAATAACCGCCAAACAGAACGAAAAGCGGGGTCTCCATGACAATAACAAAGAGCGAACCCGCGCGGGGAGCCCACGCGCTCGACAGGGCTTTTTGATCGTACGCAAATTATTCCATTTCTGCAGGTTTCATTGGCTCGCGCGCAGAGGGAGGCGCGTGCTCGCGCGATCGACGTCCGACAAAACTGCCGCTCCACGCGCAAGTCGCCCATAAGTGAGGCGGCGCGTCGCGAGCGCTGCGGTGATGTAGTTTGGCGGCTGTTTCAGTCTGAACTACATTTCTCTTTCAGGGGCTGTTTTGTTTGCGCTGGTTGGCGGCCGCACACGCGCAGGTCCCGCAAAAAGGCAGTGCGTGTCAAGGGGGCGGCCGTTGGCTGCGGTGCTCCGCGATGGGTGCGCGAGGCGCGCTCTGTCTCCTGGTCGCCTGGGGCGCGTGGATCGCGTCGGCGCACCGACACAGCGTGTTCTGGAACAGCAGCAACCCGGGGTGAGTACGCGCGCGCTCGCGTCCACCGAGGTGCGGGGCTTCAGCACACGCACACAAATTCTGCCCCCGCGTAAAAACAGAAATAATAGTATAAATGCCACCAAGAGAGGTGGAAACGGCGGGTGACACTGTGCAGGTACGTAGGGACCGGGCGCGGTTTTTATGCTCAATCCGCGCGCCCGTCGCGTTCGGTCACAGCGGGGCGCTACTTTCTGCAGGTGCCTTTTGGGAGGAGGTTCCTCGCACTTACCTGGTTCTTAAGCTGTTACAACTTAGTTGTTTTTTTTTTTCTACAGTCGCCCCGTACAGCAACAGGTGGAGTCTTGGTCAGGGAGATGTAAACGGTACCGCTGCTCTGAGGTGCGTTGACGGGATTCATTTAGACTATTATTTTCTCATATTTGCTGACATCTTTGTTTCCAAGGTGACTTGTGTTGTTACACACAGTACTGTAATCCGCCTGCAGTCATTCCCCAGAGAAATGGAATAAGAGCCTTCACACACACACAACTGTAGGCAATTTGAAGTGACCATTGCATGTGATACACATCTCATTGGACTGTGGGAAGGGAGAACATTCAAAGTGTGCAAATTGCATCTGAAAGGGGACCAAGCCCCCATCCTCTTGTACTGGCCATCAGAATGGCTTCCTTTAGGCATGTTTTCATTGGTAGTTTATCGATTACATGTAAAACTACAGGTGGGCTTCTGTTGTGGGAAGCAGCTGTCCAGCGAGGAGGGACATAATCAATGTACTGACTCTCTGGAGGTTAGGAGTCACTAGATTTATGTGCTAAGGTGTGTGGAAATAAGGCAAGATGGAGCAAGAAGAAGACAAGTATCTGCAGGGACATGAGAGTACCACCCCAGTTCTTAATGCTGTTAATGGAGCCTGGTGAAAGATGCATTGTGGATAAACCGGTACTGGTCTGCTCCCTGAACCCGTCTTGTTTTGCACCTTACAGTCTGCGGACGGTGCGCAGAGTCACCGTTCGCTCATCTGCACATTTAGACTTTCACGCAAAAGTTGAAGGGAAATGTTGTTAAAATGACCACCTTTATTGAACTATTAAGAGTTGTGGTGGCACAAAAGCATTCAGTAGTTTCTATGTCTGCATGCCAAAGCAGACAAACTCCAGGGATTAGGATCTGCTGCTGGCCTGCAGTCTCACCTTTACTTTTTGGGCTCAATTACAAGCAGACACAGCCCACGTTACATAACTGACTCCACAAAGATCATAATAATCGCGCAAATCCCTTTTAGAGCTATTAAGTGTAAGCGGTTTGATCCAGGAAGGTAAGAACTCTGAACATGTGTGTTTTGTGGGGGTAGCAGATGCAGTTAAACAGCAGAGATGAGGAACTTGCAGACCCCCTGCTATGCCTCCAGTCACTTGGGGACATGCAGTTGCCCACTCACATGTGCACACAAATGCAGTAATCCCTCAGTATCAGAATCTTATTCATCCCTGAAAACGCATCACTTGCCAAAATTTTGGATACAGAGAGTCCAGTTCCCATTATTTCGAGTTTAAAAATAAGTAATGCATTCCCAGCCCATCCAAAAACACCTGTGCAACCATCAACCCATGGCTTCAGCACGATAACCACTGTAAACACCTAACTAGAAAACCCCTAATGTTGTCATTAATTTGCACATTAACACCGTGTGGCGCCGCGTGTGCAGAACAGCACGTCTCACATGTCAGTCACTGCATTACACATGAGGGGGTGAGAAGGGCACCTGGCGGGGTTCGCAGTGGGAGTTTAGCGTTATGACACGTTGAATAAAGGGATTAAAGATGTGTCAAAAACCCGCCACGTCCGCGTCTTTGTTTGACAACTGGTGTTTAAATAAACAGGTTTGTATAAAAAATGAAATGCGCAATAGATGCAGTGACACACCACAGGTGTGTTTAGACAAAGCAAAACTGGCAGAAACAGGTAATAAGACCCCAGTGCGAACTTCTGCCTTAGGATAAATTTGTGACACAATACAATTTATTACAATACATACTCTTTTTTTTTTAAATTAAAGAACACTGGAATTTGTTGATTTTTAAAAAAAAATTTGGGGGGTTTTTATTTGCTATTTCATTTTTTTTTCCATTATGGATAAGCTTTGGATAAAAATTAGTTACAGAAAAAGTTTCCGTTCAGATACTGATATTTAGGTATTAATTTTTATGAGCTGTTAAAGGGAAAATTTGGATATAGATATTTTGGATACCGAGCGATTAATTGCCATACTGTGGCACTTGCTGGATTTTCACACACACACCTATCCTGACTAAAAAAACTCACCTGTTCACACACATCCAGCCTCAACAGTGATGCACGAAATGTCACGAGGGCCCCTGTATCCAGGGCAGCTTGAAGTCCTCCTCCTCTGACGGACCATTCAGCCTCTGCTACAGACATGTTACGCAAACGTGAATTGTGGTGATTGTTTTTGCACAGTAATCCTTGGGTTTGCTATTTTCACTGCGTTTTATTTCTGGCCACATAATCCAGCTTTCTGTGGAAGGGGGTCTAGACGCGTTTTATTTCTTTTTTTTTCTCCCCCCACTCCCCCTCTACAGTGTGCACTCCCATCTCCTTTTGCTTTCCTTGCCAGCGTTTTGAATTGTGCACCAACGTTTTGCGTGATTTAGTAGTGACCTGGTCAGTATCGATCGGTCGGTTAAGTGTAAACTAATTACTCGTGGGTTAAAAAGCTGCAGCTTGTCCACGCTGTATGAGCCAGCGTTGTCCAAGTGTGAAAACCAGTGATTGATGATGTCTTTGCAGTCCTTGCCTTGTTTGTGTAGACTGTTTTTGTGCACAGCGTGTCCTCCTGCTGCTTCAACTCCACCACGCCTGCTGACATGTCAGCACGTCGCTTTGGTTCTGCAAGTCTGTATCTGCAGCATGAACAGGATACTGATCAGTTTTTACTTGTAGAATGTTCTGCTGGGTGGTTCTGTTCACGTACATGTTTTCATTAAAGGGAGTTTCCTTACATGGTGTTGGGAACATTTCCTTCGCGCGCACACACACACACACACACACACACACACACACTTCCTGTGATTGCGCAGTTGTGCTGCAGCGGCTCTGCGATCAGTGACTCACTGAGTCCTTCTGGATTCGTGCTGTCCTGCCCTGCACCCCTCGGTGCGTCAGCCCCCACTCCTTTTGCTACACCTGTTTCCTGTCTTCTCCTCCTCCGGGCCGCAGTCTCTGCTCACACTGGATTTGTGATGCAACCTTGAACACGTCTCATCTTCTCCTGTTCCTCACATAAGTTGGCAGTATTAAAAAGGTGTAATTTTGGTCTGGACATTTCAAGTTAGATGCTGCGTTGCTGTGTGCGTTGTATCTATTTGGGAGATGTTGTTCTTCCCTTCCAACAGCGTTGGGCTTCAGCTTGGAGTTTCTGCGACTAGCCAGATCTATAATATTTATGCTAGAACTTGTGTTCATTTTGTCTCTATTTTAACTTGTAGAACCCAAAGCAGACTTTCAGAGGTCCTAAGCTTCTGTTGAGTTCTCATAAAAAAACCTCAGTAGAAGAAGCCTGTGATTGTAGGGTAGAGACAATCTATTATGACATCATTAGTTTGTCTGTATTTGTTGTCATCTGGTAATTACAGTATCATTTCTTCAATGAGAACAGCAGAAGGAGCAAAAACAAATGAAGGAAAAGGCAGTCAGTAAAAAAAAAAAGAGAACAGTTGCTTCAGTGCTACGGGGATTAATATACACACTTCCTTTGGTTTGTTGTCGACCATCTAATCTTTAGGTGTGCCGCCCTCTCCGCATTGTCAGCATTTTTTGTCTTGCACTTTGAAATGTTTTGAACCTCCAGCCATTCCCCAGTAATATCTCCAGGCTGTCTGCAACCCCCTTCCATCCCTGTAATCTGCCCATATAATCCCTTTCTAGCAAATGCACTCTGAGATTAGGGACACTTCATGATCTCCTACAACAGATGCAGTAAAGAGTGTGTGTGTGTGTGTGTGTGTGTGTGTGTGTGTGTGTGTGTGTGTGTGTGTTTCCTGATTGGTGGTAAATCCCCTTCTCTTTTCTAATGCTCTGTATAAGATGGAACTGAGGAATTAACACGGTGCCTGTACTGGATCCAGTGTTTTCAACATCGCCGTGTGTGTGCGTGTACTTGTACTGCTGTGAGCAAGCATGTGTCGCCACACGTTTCCTGGTAGCCTCCTTTCCCAGGAAAAGTCTGCATCCTGTCCGCATGTTGAATTTCAGCCCCTGCTCAAGATCCAACAACCAGTCCAGGCCTCCTGGCCTTGCAGGCCCTGGGATCCAGGACAGTGTGGGAGACCAGCAGCACCACGTAGGTTTCAGGCTTTTATGCATGTACCTAACCCTGCATGTGGGCTGGCAGGAAGATGGGACGTGGGCTTTTGGATCCTTCATGTGTTACCCAGCGCTGCCCAGTTCCTTATCTCAGCTCTCCTTCTTGTACCTGTTTCCATACCTTTTCCCATGTGTCCTGCTTTCCTCTTGCCTTGCTTTTCTGGTCTTTCTTTCTTCTCAAGCCCTGCTCGGCTAAACTCCCACTCACTTTCTGACCGCCCTCTGCCTGTGGGCTTGTTTTTCCTCAGGTTAATGTTATAGTTCTGTTCTACTGTGCTTGTTGTAAGAATTCAATTTATCATCATTGTTTAGCTTCTTCATTTAGATACCCTTGGTTTAGGGTGTTAACATTTGAAATTAATAAAGTTAATAGTGTACACCTGTATCCAGGTATCCGAATGTAATTGGTTCCTGCAAATGGCCCAAATGGCTTATTTCATTTCTCTTATGATGAAAATTATGATCAGTAGTATATTGTTTCATTCCTTATTATAAGTAATAATAGGAACAAATCAAATTTATTTCAGAGATGAAGAAATGACAACATGATAAAATAGTAAAAACAATAAAATGTGCCCACTGTAATGGACTGTACTGGGGGACTTACCAACCCAGCAGAAGTGAACAAAAGTGCAAATTGTGATGGAACCCGGGCCACACGAGGTAGTGCTTAAGAACGCTGATGCTGGGTACAGTGGTGCCGCCCAACTTTGCACTCGTATTCAAGCAGATCTCGAATATTTCTCTGATGTGGTTCGGCTGCGCTAAGATGGCACTTATGTTGGGACGTGGATACCGAGCCGGGTAGTAATACGTACCACCCGTTATGTCGGGAACTGGGAAGCCAGGAGTTTGAATACTGGGGTATAGCGGTTTGATTTTGGCAGATGCATATGTAGGCAATGCCAGCTTCCGGTACCTTTTCTTGTTGTGGACGTCCATCCCACAGTGGTGTTTTCCGTCAATAACTGTGAAGTTCACTATTGCCCCCTATTGGACAATTCCCATTTGCTTTTATTTTTTTAAATAAAGTAATATCCTCTTTAACACTCGGGATATGTTTGTAAAAAGTGCAGCGCTAACGGAAACAGTGCTAAATGAGGTCATTTCAACATTAGCTTATCAGATGGGTGAAAATACAAATGCAGTCATACAATGATGAACTTTTTAAAAAAGGTCTCAAAAAATCTTTCTAAGAATCTAAAATTCTTAATTGTCTTCATAGTGGTAATGTACACATCTATGAAAACATTATAATAAAATGACATTCAGTTGCAAGAAAACTTTGAGATTAAAAGAAAACATGGGACGCGTGTAAAAGAAAGGTGCTGGGAATGTGCTCCTGGTTGTGCGTGATGGGGAAATGCGCGTGAGAGTGGGCATGCAAGTTGTGTGCAGCAGCAGCAGTGGAGAGAGTGCATGCCAAGAAGGGACTCGCATCATTTACAGCAGATAAGCCGGAGCTGTAGAACCGTTGTCGGGGGTGCAATACACAAAAAAAAGCACAGAAAACACCCCATCACACGGAGAGATGCTGGGAGGATGAGGATTATCACAGTACAAGTATCCCTTGCTATCTGAACTCTAGCTACCCAAATATTCTCTATAACAAATTGTAAAAATTGTGCCCTGTATTCACTTTTGGAATAGAAAACACTAATGAATCTGCTTCTGATTTTTTAAGAAAATATTTAAGTTGTGCGAATCGATACAAGAAGATGTAGAATGTTAGGAATGTGGAAGTGTTGCTTTAAGCGAGTGGGGCATTACAGGATGTTAATGTATTTCCGGAGAAGGGTCTGCTGGCCGTTTTGAGTGTTTAACATAATGGAACAAATGGGAGGCAGCAGGAAAAGTTATGTGGATGGTTTTTCTGATATATGTATGCATTGGACAGAAAGTGCACAGTTATAGAGTTGCTCATGAACACAGCGTGTGCAGTGGATCCTTGCTTCAGTTCGCTACTCACCTTCAGGAGAACTTATCAAGTAATAAGTGGCCATTGCACCAGAGCAAGAACTCTGGCTCTGGAGTTTTCAGCATGAAACTCCCATGGGATCTCTGACCAGGACCATAAGCAGCCAGGAAGGATAATAAGTGTGCTGCAGTTGTATCTCAGCTGTTCTCCCTAAAGAATCGCATCTTGCGCTTGTGTTGTTTAAATGTGGTTTGCACCATCACTGTCGTCTTCTCCAGATTACGAAAGGAACGACACATTAACTATATAATATTATTTAAATGTTTATTTGCATTGCAGTACATGTTCTTTGCAGTGTAAAAGGAAAATGTAATTTGTATTCAAAACTTTGCAGTCTCATTGCATACTGCACACAAATATACCCATTAAAGAGTTCATTAATTGTTTAATAATTAGGTAAAGAAACGCCGCTAATCGCCGTGCTGTTATTTTTCTTTTCTTTTTAGAGGGTTTTTGTAAGTTCATACCCCAGACCGTATAAATGTTGACAGCTGTGTATTACTAACCTAAAAGGCTTATTCAGCTCATATTTTGCCCAAGCGCTGTTCTCCCTTCAGGACGGCACGCATCTAGTCAGTGTCCATTCCTTTCCTTTCTTACTCGGTCTTGAATGCAGTTTAGGCTCTCGCACCGTGACCAACAGCCCTTCACGTCCCTAATTCTCATTAGACAGGCTCTAGTCGGAATGAATGGCGAGCGGCAAAGCTGGCACTCGCTGCCCTAATCTGTTGGGTCTCCACCCATGAGCCTTCAGCTGAGCCAACACTGAAGTTCATTATAAGGTTCAGTCAGCTTATAGAGTTAAGCTCACTTTCACAAGACAAGCGCCCTGTTACAACCCGATTGTTATCCTTCAACCGAATTCCCGCCTCAAACTGTCTTGCTCAAGTCTTACTTCCCACCCTGCGTCCTACCCTTGAACTACTTCACCTTGAATGAACCCAGTCTTATGAATGGACCGAGTATTTGAAGAAGTTTAGGAAAAAGGAAGAAGAAATAACCTTTAATGGAAGTAATAAAAGATATAGTTGTCATCCGAGTTGGAAACGTCTCGCCAAACACTTCTGCTTGGTGTTTTCAGAAACACAACTGACCTCCGTGTGAATCATCCTGAGTATCGTGAAAACGCACGCTGGCTGCTGTTTGGACTGCAGGACCTGCGAGTCTGCATTTTAACCCCCCGGCTGGAGGTCGCGCCCGCCCCTTCGCCCAGCAGCGGCCCAGAACTTTCCAGAAGGATTCCGTTTAGAGAGCGGAGGGGAGGAGGCAGAAGCGCTCAAATCGGCACGTTTGAAACTGCAGCCTCGTACGGGCCACGCGCTCCAGCGGGTTTCCAGCTCGGCTCGACCGCGTGGGGTTTATCGCCCTCTCGACGGGTTGGACCAAACAACCTGAACGTGTGCGCCACAGGGCAGTTAGGAGGGGAAAAAAGGTATTTCAAATGTCCTGACAAATGTCAGCAGAAGTTCGGTACTGTGTGTAGTTCAGACTCAGTTTAGGTCGTAAAGGAGAAATCGTGTGAGTTTCGTGTTACGATTGTGGTAAATGGTTTTCTCTTCTCCGTTATTCATGTCTCAGTTTGTCGAGAAACGCCTTTACATTTTTGTACGTCCTCCTTTATCCTTAACTGCTTTGTCTTGTTCAGGCTCACGGAGGTCCGGACCCTATCCGGGAACACCGGGGAACTAGACCCTGGAAGGAACCCCATTCCGTACCGGCACTTTTATATAATACATTTAATACTAAACTGGTTAAACTCGGCAGATAAAATATTTGATAGAGATTATTTTGGTGGATTTCTTAGGCTTGGCCCACATCGCTGCGCACTAGTGGCGGGTTTATTAACTCCTGAATGAACACGTGATGGTTTAGCGTTTCAGGAGGCCCCCTTGTTGCACGAGGAAGGTGGTTGACGTGGTTATTGCTTGTCTTTATTTATCACATCCTTATCCAGAGTTTCACGCCTCTCAGGGTGAATTACTGAGCCGTGTTTATATAGCCGGAGAATGAGACGCCAAGGGGTGTTTCCTATATGTTGGACATTTCTCTGGCGCGCGACTGATTCTGCCATATTCAGGTAACCACCCCTCTCACAGGCCCACACCCAGCCTTAGGGGACAGGGCTGGAGTCATATAATTACCCCCCACAGAATAACTAATGTTTTTTTATGTTTTAATTATATGCCCTTTAACCCCCTTTCATGAACCCAGACCGCAAAAGAGCTTTCCACCGAGGCTCAAAGGGAGGAGAGCGTAAGTAGGTGGACACGGACGAGCGGAGGGGAAGAGGGGCGGCGGCTCTGCGTTTGCCATCAGCCTGTGGAACGGAGCAGCCTTGGGGGTTTGGGGTGAAAAGGGCTTCTGAGTTTGCTTTTAAATTCCCTGCGCCGCGTTGGACAGGTTTTTCCTCTGGCGCTGAAGAGGCGGCGAGGCTCAGAAGCTGTGTGTGTGGTGCGTTTTTGCCCTGCCAGTTTCGCGGCAAAACAGAAGGACCGAGTTGTTGGCGAGTTTATCGCGGCCGTGATTCTGGCGCGGGGTTGAGGAGTGGAAACCGCTAAGTGGAGGCCCCCCACACCGGAAAGGTAACTGGCTGCAAAAATGCTCCACACACCCAGCACTTTGAAGCTGCTTACTCGTGAGCAGCTGCACACGTGCGCTCCGTTGCCGGCGGTGAAGCTGTCCAACAAATCCACCTCGGCGGAAACGCGGTTTTCAACACTGCCATTGAGCGACGATTGATCTGCTTCGTTGTCAAACTTCCACTCCAGCCAAACTGTACTAAAAAAAAAGAATCTGTATAATGTTTAGTCTAATGTAACAGCAGACTGATAAGGAACCTTCTATCCCGTATCAGTCCCTAAATGACATTGTTTCGCACTGTGTCCCCCATCCAATCCAGGTTCCTCTGGGACGAGTACACAGTGGAGGTGCACATCAACGACTACCTGGACATCGTATGCCCACACTATCCCCTGGGCTTGCCTCCGTCCCAGGAAGCCGAGCGGTACGTGCTGTACATGGTGGACCGCAGTGACTACGAGGCCTGTCGACCGCAGTCCTACGAGCAGCTGCGCTGGGAATGCTCCAACCCTTTCGACCCCCACGGCCCCGAAAAGTTCTCGGAGAAGTTCCAGCGCTACACGCCCTTCACTCTCGGCAAGGAGTTCCGCCAAGGAGAGAGCTACTACTACATCTGTGAGTGTCCACATGACCTCTTGCAGTTCTGCCAGTCTGTCATCAGCCAAAATAGCATGTGCCAGATGCACTGTAGTTAAAGAAATGGGAGTGGGTCTCTGCCACCAGAAAGTTAGAGGTTATAGCCCACTTTTGAGGAGGAAGGTGGAGAGTTTGGTGAAATGGTAATGTGCGGATAAAGCAGAGTAAGTGACTAAAGTTGAAAATAGTTTGAAAGGAAATGCCCTCCAAATGCAGTGTTAGAGGAGTGAATGGACGTCTAATCCTTATGTTGGTTTTCAACCCCCAGCAAAGCCTCTGCATCTGCATAGGTCGGACTGTTTGAGGCTGCGGGTGGATGTTCTGGGACCCAACGGTAGGAACGTTTGCCAAGTTATTTGTCGGCACTTGCATCTTTTCCCTTCAGTCCAATAAGGTTCCCCTTACAAGGGGGTAAATACTGTGTCGTCGTTCCCCCCCCCTTCAGTATCCAAAGTGCAGACTTGAGGTTTTTACGTAAATGCAGCCAAGTGCAGCATACGTTTTCCTTATCTGCCAAAATTCTTTGTTGAAGGCTGGGAATGACTGATGGCTGTACAGATACAGATATCTGGGGAATTTTGCTAATGTTGATCTAACCATCCCCCAGAATCTCAAGAGGCAGGCGGAGGAGGGGTGCACAACCCAGCCAGCAGATTGCCTGCAGGTATGTTTCCAAGAAGCTCTCCTTGCTACCATGTCGCACCATTAGCCAGTTTATGTAATATTCTGTCAATTTGATCATGTTTGCTCCTTTTCGATGAACTGGAGTGTTTTTTTTTGTCCCCCCCCCCCCCCCCCCCCCCAGAAATCGTACATTTGTATTTTTTATTTTTGTCCTTGTTTTATCAAATGCCACTGGTGTTCCCAATCCATGGNCCCCCCCCCCCCCCTACTTTTAGAAGTAGGACAGACTGAAATTAGTCATTTTCTTCTGGACAGATGTCATTTACTCTTTACAGATGTTCTTGTGTTTAGACTTGCAGTTAATCTCAAATCCAAACCCCTCAACTGAGATTCTTCTTTCTTTTTTTTTTTTCTCCCTTCCCCCCCACACCAGATGACCCTGTCATTGTGCTACCTGATGTCCAGAAAAGCATAGGGGCAAATTCAGGAGGGGTGAGGATGGTTGTCAGTTCCATCCTGGTGTCAGCCTGTGTCTTGCTGTTGCTGCTGCTCCACTGACGTTTTTCAGGGACGATGAATCCCTGCCGCCGTGTGCAGACCCTGGGCTACGATGACAGTGGTCCATGAGGAGGACCTAGAGATGGTTTCCAATGCTGGCCATTGGGAGAGAATTTTTGAAACTGCATACAAAGGAAATAGTGCTAAATTTATATATGAAGGAAGAGATGATTTTTAATAGCGCCATTGTGGAAGGACCTTTCTGACTGCCTTTTACAAAAATGAGTTGTTTAATCTCGTCTTTAACGGACAAATGGTATTAATGGAAAGAAGTTAAAACGGGAAATTGTACAACTGGGTGTCTTCTCACTTCTGCTGCATCGTGGTCTACGACTGTACTGAGACTCGATGGATCTCAGAACCCGCCGTAAGGAAAAGAATCCGAGCCTTTGTTCGTGTACAAAAGGAACCTTAAGCCAAAGAAGAGTTCTGGATTTTTTTTGAGACGTTCATCTACTGTATTGTTTCTGTATGTATATAAACTGATATAAAGTCTCTTGACTTTATGGGCGGGGATACTGGGGATGACTGAGGACTTTTTTTACTGCAAGCTGCACTCACTATTGGCCAGCAGAATGTAGTAGAAGAGCCGCAACATGCAGCGCGCTGATGACATCATTTTAAAGACGCCCACAGAGGCAGCGAAAGCAGTTGAGAAAAACTGATGTTTTCCAGCTGCTGGGCTGTGAGGCACTTGTGTGGCTTCTGGGAAAGAAAGAGCAGAGTGTTTAACACAGTATTTTCTGAAAAAGTCACGTAACTGACAAGGAAGCCGTTGTGACCGTCACCCCCGCCATTATGGCCACGTGGGCAAATGCAGAGTTTCACAGGTGACGGAGGCACCTGACAGACAGGTGTTTGTACAGTCGTGGCCAAAAGTTGACAGACACAAATTTTGGTTTTCACAAAGTTTGCCGCTTCGTGCGAGTGCATCTGCACGCTCAGTGAGGCGAAGGCTTTTGGAGGATGGCCTGGTGTCAAGAAGGGCAGCAAAGAAGCCACTTCTCTCCGAGAAAAACATCAAGGGCAGACTGACATTCTGCAGGAAGTGCAGGGACTGGACTGCAGAGGACTGGGGTAAAGTTCTTTTCTCTGATGAAGCCCCCTTTAGACTGTTCGGGACATCGGGAAAAATGACTGTCTGGAGAAGAAAAGGTGAGCGCTGCCACGAGTCCTGTGTCGTGCCAACAGTAAAGCATCCCGAGACCATTCGTGTGTAGGGTTGCTTCTCATCCAAGGGAGTGGGCTCGCTCACAATTTTGCCTAAGAACACTGCCAGGAATAAAGAATGGTATCGAAACATCCTCCAAGAGCAACGTCTCTCACCGATCCAGGAGCAATCTGGTGATGAACAATGCTTTTTCCAGCACGAAGGAGCGCCACGTCACAAGGCAAAAGTGATAACTTAGTGGCTCGGTGAACAAAAAAATTTGGGGTCCATGGCCAGGAAAGTCCCCAGATCTCAATCCCATTGAGAACCTGCGGTCAATCCTCAAAAAGCAGGTGGACAAACAACAACGCAGAAATTGTGATAAACTGGGTTGCCATCAGTCAGGATTTGGCCCAGAAGCTGATATCCAGCATGCCAGTCGCAGAAGTCTTGAAAAAGAAGGGCCAACACTGTAAATATTGAGTCTTTGCATAAACTTGATGTATTTGTAAATAAAAGTTTAAAAACTTATGAAATGCTTATAATTGTACTTCAGTATGCCATAGAAACATCTGACAAAAAGATCTAAAAACGCAAACAGCAGACTTTGTGAAAACCAAAATTTGCGTCGGTCTCAAAACTTTTGGCCGCGACTGTACGTTTCCGCGGAGGGAAGGAAAACGCCTGAGGCTCCCAGGTGCGCCCAGGGCTACAGCGTGACGGACGCCATCGGTTTACTCCCAAATCAAAAGTCTCCACTCCTGGCCAACTTGTACATTTGTATGCATACTGTTAAATATGTATATAGAATAATATATAAAAGTTTTTGATAAATTTTAATGTGAATTTTCCAAATAAAATGGTTTTGAAAACATTAGAATGTGGTCACACTTTTTAATTTGTTCTTCCTTTGTCTCAAATCAGATATTCATCATGGTACCAAGAAACGGACTCTGAATTTGGGTGCATTTTAAATAGTTACTGGTGTGATGCTTCAAAAGCTCTTATATTAACTTTGTGTGTAATTGACCAGGTAATTCTGTTTTAAAGGGGAATTTATTTAAAAAGGAAGAAAATGTATATAAGTCGTACAACGTATAAGTCTGAAAAAAGTTTCACTTTCCCAGCGTTTGGGTTACAGGGTTAAAGATCTATTGGTGAGGGGCTGACATCCATCAGCTGAACCATTCAGGAGGGGTGTTTGGTGTACTTTTTTAATGCTGTTCTGGTCTTTAACTGGAACTTTGCGCTAAAATACAGCGATTGGTTTAAAGGTCCGTATGAGACATCGTGCTATTCATCTGTTTAATCTATCATCTTCTTCAGCCAAAATGAAAATATATTCATCCCTCACGTCGTGTGCACTGAAAATCCACCAATAGCTTGTAGAAATGTGTACTATTTCTTACAAAGGAACAGATTTACCCCCTCAAGCAAGAGAAAAGTGTCCATATGAATTGGTAAAGACACTGAATGAAAGATAAAACACTTAACACTTTCAAAAAGTGCACAACGCACTGGCACAGGACGTCTGCGATTATCCTGTTCTGAAACCTGCTGTTTAAGGACTCGGATGAGAACACGTGACTTTTGCAGCCGTTTGGGTTTACTTGAAACGTTCGTTTTTGTTTTGCACTATTCAAACGTTCCGTGCTGACAACCGTTTCAGAGTCATCCTTGCTTTTCACTCCGGACAACCGTCTGCACGCCACAACGTTTATTTCACTAACCTTTATGTATTAATCTTCCTTAGTTGTGTTGTTGCAGGCCAGGTTCATTCATCACACGACAAGATTTAAGAAAGATAAACCTTTATGAATCGACACTGTGTCAGCCTCAGGGTGTTAACTGGAACGTGACTTTCTTCACAACTAAAGCACTTTTCACCAAACTGTCTACATTCCTGCAGCAACGTGGCTCTGATCCCACGTTGCACAATAAGCCAGTTAACTGAAATCACTAAACTGCATTTCTACACATCAAGTTCTGCTCTTGTCCAAAAGACAACGGAAAGATCAGGTGTCATATCACCTGCAACTGGATCTGCAGCTCAAAACTTCAGTCCTTTCTTCTTGAAGTCCAGTTTGGCTTCCTGTATCTGCGCCTGCAACTCCTGGGCTGCTTCTTCGCAGTCATTAAACGTGGCCACCCTGTAACCCACGGTGGCTATGGAGTAGCAGCCAAAAGCCACCAGCAGGTACACTGGCATGGGCCAAACCACTTCTCTGTACACCTGTGGCAGTTTGAGGTCCAGCAGGTCAAAGGTCAGCAGGGCCCAAGCTGTTACCAACACAGAGACACCCAGCAACCATTCCAACAGCTTGGTCATTGTGGACAGGAGAAAAGACGCAATGATCTCGGCGCCTGGGAAGTCCTGGATAAATTAAACAATACAGAAACAGACACATGAATTAATTCCAAGTAATGCTAAAATAAAATGACAGAATATCAGTGATATTATATGAAACAAAACCAAAAAAGGGTCAAGGGCTCCTTTGGTAAGAACATTGAAGGTGATCATTTTCAGACATTTTCCATTTTTTTTTGCATTTTCTTCACCTTTATTTTGTGTGGTTTTTGCCTTTAGGGGAGCGACTCACTACTGATGGTGTCCAGCAGTTAGCTGGTAGTAAAAGGCACTGAGACAGAAAAGCAGCAGCACAGGATTGTGGGACTGCCGGTGTTTATCTAACCAAGCCCTGTTCAGCTGCTGTTCTTGTCGGTGAGCAACAATAAGTCATAAAAACCTGCATGAACCAGTCAGCGATTGGCAAACAGTGGAGAGAATGTATTCTCACTTTCCGTCATTTTAATTTTCCTCAACATTAACAAATATGTTAAAAGAAAAGTATTTTTACTATTATTTACTACAAGGGAGATACAGTGGCACAGCAAGTAGCACTGCTGCCTCACAGCACCCGGGGTGTTCAGATTTGAGCCCAGCTCAGTCTGTGTGTTCTGGTTTCCTCCCACAGTCTAAAGCCACTTTTTCAGGTTCTGCTACACATTTCCCACACTGTGTACATGAGTAAGTGTGTGGGAGGGGCTATCACGTGATGGATTGGAACCCCTCAGTGGAACCCACCACATCTACGTTACTGAGCTTTTCTTTATGGGTAATAAGCTAACAAACAAGTTACACGTTTACAACATGAACTGCTCGATTTTTCACGTTCAAACAGTTTGAATTTGACCCCTAAGTAAACTGTCGTTCAAGGAGTTGTACTTATTACCCCACTTCCACTTGCGAGGCATTTCTCCACATTTACAGTGACCAAGTTTGGATCTTACCGGCCTCCTGAGAGCTGAGGAGAGCGAGACATTTACATTTATTCATTTAGCAGATGCTTTTCTCCAAAGCGGCTCACAAAGGAAAATGAAAATCTTCTAGCCAGGGCAGTTGGCATTAAGAAACAACGCGCTGCCTTAGTGAGGAGGACCAAGTGGCTGATATATTATCATAACAAGAGAACCGTCAAACCTTCAGATTAATCGCAGCACATTTTCCACGTACAGTACTGTACAAAAGTCTTAGGCAACTTGAATGTGTGTTGAGAAGTACAGGTAGATTCTTATCCATCATCAGGGAGGTTTCTGGTTGGTCCCAAATTCATTCTGCAGCCTGAGAATGACCTCAAACACCCAATCTCAGTCATACACAACTATCTTCAGCAACAGATGGTCTGGTCCCCACAGAGCCCTGATCTCAACACGATCGAGTCAGTCTGGGAGGACATACAGAGACAGTCAAAGTGTGCAGAAGAACTGTGGCCAGTTCCTCAAGATGTTTGGAAGAACCTACCAAGCTCTACCTTAAACTGCATGCAAGTTTGCATAAGAGAATTGATGGTGTTTTAAAGGCAAAGGGTGGTCCCACCAAATATTGATCTGACTGAGGTTTTTTTGTCTGCTGCACTTTTTAGAAGGTTTATTGATTAGTAAGTATTCGTGGCATTATTTTTGGAACCATCCTCGCTTTATAGCATTTTTCCCACAGGTGCCTAAGACTTTTGCACAGAACTGTACACACTTTATTGTAACACTGTTAAATAAGTGGATTTACTAAAAGTATATACTGTTTCACACTAAAATGTGTTATTGATAAGCAGCCACGTTTTAAAATTGTTGTTAGCAAACTGTGATTCGGGTTCGACCAGACTTAATATATCTTTACTCTACACGGTTTACTAATACACCCTTTTAGACATATTGTAAAAGTGCAAACATGTAATACAGGCATTAATATTGACCACATTCTTCCATTTTGTCAGCTTGGGAAACTGGGTATCTGTTCAGTTAGGGAAAATTACACTTTCACAAGTAATATATGTACTATTATCATAATTTTGTGTCAATAAGTACACTGGTGGTATCTACTTACATCAAACAAACATTATTTCAGAATAAAACGTACACGTTTCCTCACCTTGTCGATACGCAGCCAAATGACACGTTTAAGTCGAGTGCATGTGACGTCGCGAGTTTGCAAGGGGTTGTGGGATATGTAGTGTTTCCCTACGGACCTTCCGATTCCAGCATCGAGGGTTTCATAGGTTAAGTAGTTTTATTTGCGTTATGGCTAAATGGTTCCTTTTAAAAATCCACGGCGAAGATCTCTCAATGTATCTTTTTAAAGCACTTAGAACACCGTTTTACTCTCCCCCGTATAACAGTGGTGCTCACATATTTAACTAGTTATGTTCATCGGTAATCGGGAGTCACAAGACTAGAAAATACTGCAGTAACTGTTTACCAGAACATAAAAAGGGAAAGAAGACATGAAAGTTTTGCTCTTTCGGGCCGGATTTTTTTTTTTTTAAATGTCCATAAATTTATTGAAGTTATTTAAATCAAAGAATTTTATTTAAGCGTGGGTGTTTTCCTTTCAGGTAAATACTCCCCTCCACCTATAAATAAATAAATACAAATATAAAAGAACTGTACAATAGTGACAAGGAGAGGAATATTAATACTAGATAGTAGTCTGTCGGAGAAAGACTGTCACTGTGCAACATACCACCCATCCGAGTGGACACACTGGGTCAGAGTTATTCTGGACGGTTGTGTGTGTGTGTGTGTGTGTGTGTGTGTGTGTGTGTGTGTGTGTGTGTGTGTGAGAGAGCATAGTTCAACAGTGCTGGATGTCCATTGTGGAAGTGTAACCTAACCTTCAGTTATAGGGTCGCGGCTCAGTTCCCTCCCACTGTCTCAGCCGCAAACCGGCACTTGATCTCATCCCTCCTTCGCCTCTCCCTAGTTTCTTCATTCACCACAGTAACATTATAAAACTTAATATTTCCCTCATCGTGATCGCTGCCCTCTTTGCTTCTGTTCGGTTCAGCTCAGTTTTGCCACACGTTGCCGCTGAGCCCAGAACAGCAGTGTTTCAGAGGTGGGAAAATGGAAAAGAGCCCTTATTTCTGTGTTTGAGGACAATCAAATTTGAGTGCAAGAAAATACATCAACTTCCTGAGCTATGACGCTTTTCTCCCTTCTCGTGCTGTGTGGTTTGCTTTCTGCTGGGTGTGTTTCTGGCTGGTGTCCTGTTTCTGTTGTGTGTTTGGTTAGTTGGTGTAGATCAGTGAGGTTGGTTAGGAAGGGAAGGTGTTCTTTTGGCTTTGCCACTTTTCTTTCCCAGGTCTCAGCTTCATATTTAGTCTTTTTTCATGATGGACACTCCTTAGCAAAGACCCATCATATTTATTTATCTATTTATCTGTTTATTTATCTGTTCTCCATGTGTCACTTATGGTCTACACAAACATCCGTTCCCCAAATATCCCTCGATTTGTTTCTCAATGTTGTTTGGATGACATATACATTCCCCATCTTCCTTTTATCATTTATGTGTGGCCTCTTTGCCACCCCAGCACCTAAAAGACCTCAACGTCTAGAAGGAGGCCTAACAGTTAATATGCAGAACTGAGAAATACAGTACTGTGCAAAAGTCTTAGGCACCTGTGGGACAAATGCTATAAAGCAAGGATGGTTCCAAAAATAATGCCATGAATACTTATTAACCAATAAACCTTCTAAAAAGTGCAGCAGACAAAAAAAACCTCAACCAGATCAATATTTGGTGGGACCACCCTTTGCCTTTAAAACACCATCAATTCTCTTATGCAAACTTGCATGCAGTTTAAGGTAGAGGTTGATAGGTTCTTCCAAACATTCTGAGGAACTGGCCACAGTTCTTCTGCAGACTTTGAGTGTCTCTGCATGTCCTCCCAGACTGACTTGATCGTGTTGAGATCAGGGCTCTGTGGGGACCCACCCATCTGTTGCAGGATTCCTTCTTCTTGCTCAAGATAGTTGTGTATGACTGAGATTGGGTGTTTGAGGTTATTCTCAGGCTGCAGAATGAATTTGGGACCAACCAGAAACCTCCCCGATGGTAGATAAGAATCTGCCTGTACTCCTCAACACACATTCAAGTTGCATGCCTAACACTTTTGCACAGTACTGTAGCTGTGAGCAGCTTGTGAAATTATTTCCAAATATTTTTTTTACTCTGACCTCTGAGTGAGAAATAAGCTTCTCTGATTCTTCAGTAAAACAGGCCACCGTGGCTGATAGGTGGATGTAGCTCAGTGCCCAGCAGGTGGAGGCAGCAGATCTATGTTGATGTCTCTCCAGCCAGAGTCCTCATCCTTTCGCTCCTCTCTGATCTACACCCCGGTGTTCCTTCTTCAGAGTGTTACTTCAACAGTTGCATGTAAATGTTTCATTTTAGTCAGTTTCACCTCTTTTGACCCTCCAAATCCTGCACGGTGAAGGTGGTTTAGCTCAGCCTTTTGCAGCTTTGCGTAGACTCAGCCAGCGCCTCTCAAAAACCATCTGAAGTTCGCCAAGCCTTCAGCTGCAACCATCAGACTTTCATTCTGTGATTTCACTTGTATGTTATTTGCTTCGCACACACTTTTCAGCATTTTCAGCTCAGAAACAATAATTCTTCCTAATACACTTTTTAAACCAGGCTTCTATTCTTTGGGATATTCATAGACAACAGAAACTGGTAACAGACAGACAGAGATGTTCACCATTCTGTGCTGATGTTATTAGGCCATTATTGGCCCATATTATTATAGCTACTTGCATATAGAGTGCCATCATTATTATTATTATTATTATTATTATTATTATTATTATTGGTTTAAACAGGGTTTATGTTCTGAAGCTGAGGTGCACCAGACCTGGTAAGCAGCTGCACATTTGCCAAACTGGTCCACAGCATCATCCAGCTGGTCCTCTGTCCTTGTCATCCTCCTCTGCCTGCTCTCGTACCGCCGGGGGAATGAAATCCAAACGTCTGTCAGAACAAATGAGTCACCCCCGCCAGTCCAGTCAATATTAAACTGCCACCCTGACCTCACTGTCAATTTTGCACGTTTAACCCTGAGCTTCAGCTGTACCACCAATTCCCGATACTCGCTAAGTCGCGCGTGCCGTCGATGCGGCTGTGCCTGTTTTATTAATGAAAAGATTTTGCCTTTCTGTGTGATAACATTTGCAGAGCGAACTAAAAGTAGCTACGGGGCGATGTTAGGGCCAGAGTTGGGCCCACTTTCAGCCCAGGAGGAACGTGCTGCAGGCTGGACTTTAGTATCGCTGGGTCCTGAACAACAAACACTGTTTCTAACACAGCTTCCATCGTGTCACACAGCAGCCAAACAGACTGTTCCATCTGACAAATTAAACAATGGAGCGTAAAAAAGCGAATCAGCAATGAGTTCATATGAATTTACAGTATTAATAGGGAGTAAAATTAAAAGTGTAGTGAACCTCGTGTTTTCTTGCTAAGGGCGGTTATAGGGCAGATTTATGAGCACCTTCTTGGGATCAAGAACATGAGGAGGACATTCGGACTCCGAGCTGGATCCAAACCTTTGCCCAAACATGTTATGTGGGAACGACTTTTTTGTTCAGCACCCATGTGTTTTCCATTGCTGCTGTTAGCTGGCCAGTTGGAAGTACTTCCTTAAAATAAAAATCTGATGTTGTCGTGATTCAAGCAAATTTTCAGCCAAACCTCGACTGGCCATTCCTCACAAACCAAACTGACCATAACTATAACCTGGGTGCACAATGGATTTAGAAGGTGATTCGTGTGGGAGTGTATTTGTTTGTCTGCGAGAGGCAAAGGCCAACAGGCCGAGAAGGAAACCTGGCAGCTCCTTTGGCATTCTGGAAGTTATCAGGTGTAACCTCCCAGGAAAGTTCTACCGTTCCGCTTCACTGATGTATAACATGAAAATACGGAATAAGCACATCGGTGTTTAGGGACAGAACCACACTTTGTTATGCCATGTCATAAAACATAAAAGCGCTGCATCGTAAACAACATATACAACGTCGGTTTCTTTCTTTCTCACAGAGGAAGTTGTTTCATCAACCAAACTCCTGCACATGATCTCACTTACAGGGGAGAAATAATGACGCCATTTGTCAGCCTCTGGAACGGAAGCAGAAGCATCAAACGTGGGAGATGGTCATAGACAAGTACAGTATACAGGACAGTATAATAGATATCAAATAAACTTTTCTCCTCCCCAAAATCCTTCCACAAATTATGAACAAAAATGGATGTTTTGCTGTCATTTGTTTAAAGTGATCTGTCAGATTCTCCTCTTCAATTTGTGTCACACCTGTCTTGTGTTCTACAGTTTAAGCACCTGAGTACTTTATATGTGCTTTTGATTTTGCTTTTTGCCCACATCTGTAATAAAACCACTTCCCACCCGAGTGGTTATGTTCACTACTGATTTTGCAAAATAGTATTTTCTGCAGTTTCTGTACTTCATACTTTCTGCAGTTTTACTTACTACACATTTGATGATAATTTTGTCATGTTTGGTATTTGGTATTTGCTAGTTGCAAAAATGTATATATACTGTATATAGTGCAAATGTGTTTGCGTGCATTTCCAACTATTCAAAGCCTATATTTTGATCTCAGTTAAAAAAATGCTGTAATTGCATTATATACTTTTATTTTGGGGGTTTATTTGAAAAAGATTACGTAGGTCCTTCAAAATCTTGTTCTGGAGAAACGTTCATAAACACAAGGAGAACGTGCAAAGTCCACAGACTGAGCTAGATTGTTAGACGTTGTGAAGCACCATGCCGCCCGTTGCTGCCATTTTGGTACATTTAGGTTCAAAATAAGTTGAACCCATGACACCGAGGTCAGATTTTCTACGATGCACTGATTTATTGTAGATGGACAAAAATTTAAAAATGAAACTGTTTTGCTGGTTTTTAAACCAACTTCAGCTAGACTATACTTACATGAAAAAGTACCTTGCACATTTTTGCTTTATCGGTAATACAAATTATTTTTCCCACTTTCTGTATTTGTATATATTAGAAATGACAAGATTGGGTTTAATAGTTACGTGGGAATTTATATTGTATAAAGCATTGTATTTACAAATGGAACTACTACTACAATTTATTTGAATTACATGCATTTGCATTTCAATATTTTCAGATGCCTTTTTTAAAGAAAAACTTGTCTATTTAACTGTCAAACAAGACAAAAATTCAAAGTATAAAAGTACTTTCTGAAAAAGCAAGTTAGTTTGTTCAGCCAGGAATACTTACTGGTATTATTCCCAGGTCTGACCGCAGCAGCGGGTTTCCACTGTTCATTGTTTATTGCAATGTTTATATTTACACGATTTTTTCAATTTTTCTGGAAAACGGCAGAAACAATCGCTTGTTACACTTGGTATTTATAGCTGCCCTACAACCGTACCACAGAAAACACAGCAGGCACGCACTTCTCCAATATATCTTTAATATCTGCAGTTTATTTTACAACCATTCCTGCAGGAGATTATGGTTTAAACGCAAAACAACAGTCTTCGAGTCATTCAAGGAGTACAACGCTTGTTAAATGGCCAAAACAAGTTAAATGATTCAATGAAACAGCCCGACTTCAGGACATCAGATCTTCCGCACGGTTCAAACTACTGAAGCGCACAAAGGAAAGACGAAAGGTACTTTTCTGCTTAGCCAACTACAGTAATTCAGCTAAAAAGTATATTTCCTTTTTAAGGACACTTTTGCAAGCAGGTAATTTACATTGCCACTACTGTTTGCACACTTTCTTAGGGCTATATGCAAATTTATGCAAATTGACCCAGTATTTCACTAAGGTAATCTTTTCGTATTGCGAACATTGTGTAAAACGCGTACATAGTTATTAGCCACGTTTCAGCCTATAGTACAAGTTAAATACAGCTTAAGTAAAATAGCTTAAATATGCAATAAATATAATTTTGTTGTAAGTTAAACCCAGTGGAATTACCGTAAACTACCAGTTTATGGCTCTGAAAGGTGACAGACATTCACTTCAGGTCAACACACACAAGGAAAAAACCAGCTTATGAAAACGTGTCTGATTTTTCTCATGCGACAGTCTTATTATTCAGCACGAGTTACACATTTTAACTTCCACAGAAGGTATTTTACTCACTGCGCGCCACGTTTTTCACAGACGTTACGCTTCTCCTCTATACCCCCCCCCCCCTTACCGCAGTGGCGCTTTTCCCAGTCACAACCTTCAAACATCACTACCGGCTAATTTCATACTATTATTACTAATAATTCTACTCAACCCTGTTCTCCATTAGAACGTAAAACAATAATGTTAAAAATGTCAATACTGATATGCAGTGATCTTGAGAAAATCTACTTCTTTATGTCATTAACATCCATCAGATTATCAGCGTCTCCACCCAGGTAGGTCTGTCTCTCGCGCCGCTACATTCCAAATATTGGATAAAAGATCATCAATAATGAATGAAAATATGTTAAAAGGCAAGGTAGAAATGATCATTTTAGCTACAAACATTATAAAACATGTAGGTGTACAAATTCGACTATAATGAATAGGAATAAACAATAATAATGATACAAATAAATAAATAACTGTGCGAGAAAGTAAATCAAATTCAGTGTGTACAAGGGAAATATTATCTGTACACTGACTATATTAGCCATGGAATTAATGCCGATTTTGTTGATTATTTAATTGAAGATTATTTTCTTGAAGGTCATCGCAAGGTGAATTCTGTCCTATGTTATTAGTAACTGTCACATCGGGTCCTCAATTTACCCTTTTCTTCAAGTCCGTGCCCATCAGTCCCTCATCTTGTGCGGACCTGCTGTGTTCTGGAACCTGTCCTGAAAATACAAGCTGTAAAGGCAGAAAACGCCGCGGACGGAATGCCTTTCCATCAGTTAATAACTTCAAACTGCATTAACATTATGTCATATGTCTAATGGAAATACAAAAACACCATCAACAAAACATCATATTCAATACCCAATGGTCACCAGAAACGTTTCAACTTGATCTACACAACAAAAGCTTAATAATAAAGATGTACCTCAATTTATTGACTAGTTAGGTTCTGTAAAAGTCTTGGATATAGCTATAGTGAATAAGAAGACTTATGGGACTGAGCTGCTGTAGAGTGTTTTTAACATGTACTTTGAGTCACATGAAAATGAATGAAGATAAAAATCAGCTGATCCCACAAATGGATTCTCACCGCTGACCGTTGGCCGATTTATCCCGTAACCGCTGGCGACGTTCTTCATCTTGTTACCGATCAACAACCCAGAGCTTTAAACACCGTGGAAGCAAGTTGAATTAATGCAGCTGCTCGCTTCCCTTCAATCTTTGGACGCGTTTTGCTGACAACTATGGGCGGATTGTGGAAATGAAGGTCACAATCAGAGTGCAACACACCATTTGTTGGAAAATAATGCAGAAAATACACAAAAAAATAATGGCATCTAAAAAATAAGAAGTGTGCATCTCTAGCCTTTTTAAGCACGAGGATCCAGTTGTTCTTTAGCTCACAGCGTTGCCCTAAGTAATTTATGTTCGATACGGAACTTCACACTTCTTCACACGTTTATAAGTTCCACAGCAGTACAGTATTGGGCTCAGCAGCACTACAGCAGCAGGGGGCTTCAAACCAGGGACCCTCATGTCAGGCTACTAAACCTTGACCCTACCCGCTGCTCGGTGTTAAATTATAACATGTCAGTTAAGGTACTTATCGGTCTAGAATGTGAAGGAATGGAAGAAAGTCAACAAAGAAGAAATGGCCACAGAAGAAAACAAATAAAACGGTGCTAAATTTCATAAGAAATGTGATTTTAAAATAAGGACGTCAACCCGAACGTAAATTATTAGAATTAAATATAAAAATGTCCTAGAAAAATTGCTCGTCGTAATCCCATATAATTGCATCTTGTACCAAATACAAACAAACGGCATGCAGTTATTGGGCTTTTTTTTTTTCTTAACTGTTCTATAAAAAAATAAATAATAAACTCCAAGGTATTTTCACTTCAGACCGCTTCTCTTTTCGTGTCAGTTACTGAAACCGGGCACCTTACACTGAATGGTGACCTTCTTGGCCGGGGTTGGCTCCGCGCCACGTCCGGCCACCATCTCCTGCAGCTGCAAAGCGCCCCCGCCAATGAAGCAGAAAGCCGGGCAGATAGCGCCTGAGCAGTCCACCGGACCGTCCCACAGAGGGCGCAGCGACTGCGCGTCGTAGTAGATGACACGGCCCTTGTCAAAGTCTATGCACAGGCCTAGTCGAGGGGGCAAGGGGAGGGCGAGGGTGTGGTTGACCCTGGAGGAAGGTGCCCTTGAGGACTGTGCGCTGGGACTGCTGGGGCTGTTGAGGCAGGCCTGGGGCAGAAAGAGTTTGCCCAGGCCCACAGTGAGGAAACAGAGGGGCGGCGGGTTGTCCAAGGCGTCTTCAGCTCCACTGTCATGGCCGCTGTCTGGATCATATCTGAGAAGATACGGAGGGAGGAGGGAAGGGGAGAGGAGCTGGAGGTCAGACGGACAGGCAAATGTGCACCTGAGAAGCACTTCTGTTGAAATGGAGCTTCCACAGGAACAAAGATCAGCACAACAATGCTTACATCCTCAGAAGTGGGGCAGTAGAATAATTGAAAAACAAACAAAGATCAGTCCGATATTTGTACTGTACTACTAGCACTTGGGTGCGGCAGCTGCACGGCTTCCAAAACAGTAACTTAGCAATCGTGGTTCTCAGCGCCCAACCAGTTCACTCTCGTGCCAGACGGCCCTCAGTGTATCCGCCTGAAAGTTGCCCCTGCGTCACACTTGGGTCCCCGGAGTCTCACCGTGGGCTGGGAACATCCTGCGGAAGGAGGAACCACTCCTGCAGCTTGGCCTCCAGTCCCACCCCCACCTATGCAGGCCAGAGAAAGCAGTCAGAAAAGCTCACGCAATTTACTAACATGCATATAGAGAGAAGGAACGTCAACCAATGCACTAACACACGTTAGTCGAAAGTATACGGGAAACATCCGCTAATACATTTTATGCAAATTAAGTTCGAGGAAATTTATGAGAATGCTTCTGGCTCATGGGGGTCTTCTCAATTATACTGCAATTATATCTTCGTTCCTTGTCTTATGAACACCTGCCCCAAGGATTTTTGAAGATACAAACATTTCCCACTTGATTTATTTAATGATCCCACACACCCCTGTTCTCGTGTGTGTAGGTGCACTTTCAGCTATGATTCCCGTTGAGAAAAGGTCTGTCTGCTTGCAGCCATTGGATGGCAGCAAAATGCACTCAGAGAATACAAACTTAGTGCTGTGCTGTAAGGGAGCCGCAGCTGCAGGTGGAACAGGCAGTTTCACAAATGTCTTCACCATAGTTTCTAATTTGTCACGGCTATATCCGAGACTTTTACAGAAACCGCCCAAATAAATACAAGTGTGTTTCTCCTATTAGGCTTCTTGACTGTAAACCTAGCCAGATGCTGACAAACACGTTATTGTGATGCATCAGTCTTTTCCACGTGGCCAGTTCTACGGAGGTTTACTACGGTACTCTCTGCTGGAATTTAAGATTAAACTGTTCCGTTTAACTCATTCTGCCCCCGTCATCCTCCCATAAACTGCAACTCGACGTACTTGGTTTCATTCTCTGGAGCTGCCTAGTGCCCGGGAGAAACATCGCGGGGATATAAAGCAGAAGAACACACCGAACTGGAGATGTTGGAAGCTGTGGAGATGACGTACTTATTATTTTTACTTCGCGTTGTGTCACGTTAATAAGAGATAATAAACTGGCATCCAGGTCAGGCTGTATCCACTCTCGTCTTATAAGAAACAACAAAATCCTGTGTCGAATTTTCAGCTCAGTTTTGCTTCACCTGATGTTTTTAGCCAAACGCCTGAAAAAATAGAGGGATCAAGCTGCAATGTTTGGCTTTTATCAACCGTCATGTTTGCGGACTTACAAACCAACGTCCGGCCGCAAACTCTGTTTGCCAATTGAGGCGTGTTGGTAAAACTAGTATTTCTGGTGAAGCATTATTCTAACTTCATTCCTTGCTTGATGAAATTAAATTCTTTCTTTCCAAAGACCCCCCCACCCCACCCCACTTGCCTTTACTAGGTACGATCCGGGATCAATAGAGCATGCCCAGTAGTGCCTTCCCTGGGTGATGGCCACACTGCCCACCAGCAGGTCAGCAGTCAGTGGACAGGAGGTCAGAGTGCTGTCAGCAGCCTGCAGGAGGGAGAGGCCTGGGACACTGCGGACACAGCGCTGCTCCTTGCTGAGCACCAGCCTGTCAGCATGTAAAGCCCAGCGTGCATCTAGGTTGAAATTCAACACTGACATGGACAAGTGGGATGGTTGAGCAATCGGAGGGATGGGATTCGGAGCAACGGAGGAACCGGATGTCGATGAGAAACGAGAGGCAGAGGGAGAGAGAGACGAGGGATTGTAAGAGCGGGGTGAGGAGGGCGAAAAAGAACGAGAACATCGGGATGGGAAGGGGAATGACAGCGGCCGCCAGGACAGCAGGAATGCAAGACAGGGTGGCAGATGTAAAAAGAAGCAAAGTGGAGGATTAAAACGGCGCGCACAGTCCATACGCTAGTCAACAGCTCACTGGCAGCACACAGTGGGGGACAACGGTGCCTTGTAGTTCCTGAGCTGTTGGTCCAAATCCAACCGGCCGGCTCCACAAAGAGTCCACGTGCTGCCAAGGTGCTGAACTGTTAAAGCCCTGCTTTGCTTCGTCCTGCGCCGCCTCCCTTCACCAGGACCTCCCGTGTCTCTACGTGCATTTGCTTGCTTATTTTTTAACTTCTTTTACCGATTTAATAACCTCTGCTTTTGTCAAAGTATGCACAGTGCCTTGCTAAAGTGTTCAGACCCCTCAAAAGTAGTCAGCACTGCAACGGCGAATTCATACGCTGTATGGCTAAACCGTCACAAGCCAAACAACTTATTTGTTTTCGGTCTGAGCCGCTCGCGCTGGTGGAAATTCGAATGCTGCTCACTTGGCCAGAGTTTTCACTTTTTTGTCGGCTTTGTAATCCACGGCTGCGCGGAGGAAAACGGTAAACCGCTTCTGCACCCGCCCTCGCCAACAAATCCCTGCTAGTCCCTACTATGAGTTGAATCCACCTTCACGGCACTGACTCTTAGCTCACAGGGCAGCTGGACGCTGAAAAGATGGAACTTGCCGGAGCAGAGTAAAGCGTGGTAAAGCATAAGTGTTTCACTCACCAGGTGCAGGAGGGGTGTGCAAGTAGACCTCCTCACTGTAGTCGCCAAATCCAGCCTTGTTACGCCCCCTCACCCTCAGTGCGTACACGCACCCTGCTTCTCGGATATCCAAGACCGCACTGGTTCCGTCCACGTCCTCCAGGCGCTGCCAGGTGTGGGGACCCCGCCAGCTGGCACCTCTGACCCCACCCTCACGTCTCTGGAACTCCACAGAGTATTGCGACGCTGGGGGGGAGCTCTGGGGCAAGCGCCAGCACAGGAAGAGCTGGTCGTAGGCCAGGGTGCGCTGCGTGTCAATCACAGGGGCCAGCGGGGCTGATGGGATCGAACAGGAACGGTCAGTTTATTAAACCCTCTTCTAACCATCACCGCGGCTGTCTGTGGGTGCAACTTTTCACAACCTGTCGTGAGCCACTACTAACAGTCTGTGCTGCTGCAATGAAATGACCAGTTTTCTTCTCAATAAGTTGAGAACGTTAAATAAAGTATACGAGGTAGTCCTCGGCTTCCGCCGGGGTTCCCACTTTGCCGTCAGTTGCAAATCCTCTTACACGGCGTTATTTAAATCATAACTACATGCAAACAGTTAACATGCTTGAATGCTACATTTTATAGTAGGACTTTATTGTATCGCTGTATCTAAAAAAGCTCGTCCGTCTCTGGTTCTTCTTTATCCACAAGCTTGGATTTTCAAGCCACAGACTCGACACAGGTACTTCTCACCCTAAGTGAGGTTTTTTGCATCTCTCTCTCTCTCACTCGCACACACACACACACACACACACACACACACACACACACACAGGGAACAAAACCCACTGGAATGGAGGGGTGATGGAGGGTGTGCTTTGGAGATAGAAGAACACAACCATCATTACCATCATCACCATCGTCATCATCACAATGACAAGCAGAGAAATGTGGCAGTAGTGACACACATGTGGCACTAAACACATTAGTGACACAAGAGTAATACAGGTTGATGACTTTTCCACTATTCACTCATTTCAAACATTATTCATATTAAAATAATATTGATATAGGACTGTATTATACTACTACTACTAATAATAATAATAATTCATTATAGAATAATAAATACTTCAGGGATGGACAATGATATACAATCATATCGGTACTGGCAGGTAATTGTTGACATTCATTTCATCGGCGTTGGTCCGACAGACCTGACCGATACTGAAAGCGAAATTTGATGCCAGTCGTTGTATTCCTGAAGAGCAGAAGGCGACGTTTAGGAAAAGAGAAACAAAATTGCGTGCAACAAGGCAGAGATGCGCCATGTGCTAACAAATAGAACAAGGAACTTGTAAGAAAGTTAGCATTATTATTAAGTATTGTTATTTCTTTATCATTATACCACTTCACCCTTTTTGCAGTGCAGTAGCCTTAGCTGTAAATTCTCTTCTTTCAGAAAATAGCATAGCTAGGGATGTTTTTACCAATTTTATTCTTCAAGTATATCCTTAATCAATCATTATTCAACCTTGTTTAACAGTGAATTCACACTTTTTATGGTTAAAGGAATCAAAACAATCCTTGGAATTTCACTAAACCCGACTGTCAGATTCAAAAGGTTGGATGCACTGCTTAGGTCTGATAATTTTTTAACTCACTGATACAACGAAAGATCTAACCAGCACATCAGACAATTTTAAGGGGCATCGGCAGGTCACAAGGGGACAACTAAGGGCTCCGAACCCAAGTCTTACGCAACCCGCAATCGTCTTGCCTTGAGGGGCAAGACCTCAGGTCTTTTTCACTCACTCGCTTATTCTCACCTGCAACGAATTCCAGGTTGCCGAGCAGCTTGAGTTCACGGGTTATGTCTAACTGGAAGTGTCGGAAGAGGGGATCAGCAGACAAGGAAAAACCCTGCAGAGATTCGACTGCCTTCGCCAGCCTAGCAGTCCAAAGCGGGCAGGGAGAACAGAGCAATACAACATGGTTGAATGAAGCAAATATACTGTGATCAGCTGAGGACTTTGGATCTTGCATAAAATGTTCCTCTTGTTATGTGTAAAACAAAATATTCGGCAATACCGGGGCATGCGTACACTGAGAAAGTGGGTACGGCCCACCTGCTATGGGTGGGGAGGGCAGCCTGCAGGAAGCAAGGTGGGTCCGTTTCCTTCAGCAGCTCCTGAGAGAAGGCCAGCAGGCCGGCGTGTTCCAAAAGACTCCACCTCTCGGCCAGCTGGGCTGCCAGATCCCTCCCTCGCTTGAGTCGCATTCCTTCCACCCTCTGCTGCAGCTCTGTTTGCTTCTGTGCCAAAACCGCCCTCAGCTCCTGCATACACTGATCGAGTTGCTCCTGCGCCGATGCGCTGTTCAGCTGCGAGGACCGGCCACAACAGACACTGCTCAACTCGAGAATAAATGTTCTCCCCGCGGCGTCATTAGAAGTCAGCATGCAGAAAAAAAAGACAAACAGACGCATTTTCTGGCCGAAAAAGTGTAGCACGTTGAAAGCATAGGTTACATGAGTTGAGAAATTAGGGGGAAAACTTGGCAAAATCTCTGTTCTCCGCAACATGAACCCTTGTGCGTTTTTACCTCGGTCTGGGCGATGGCGATCTTCAGCTGGCTGAGCTGGGTTCGCACCATTTCCTGGTTGGACATGATGTAGTGAAGTCCCTTGGTGATTTTGTCCTGAAGGGTCAAAGTTGGGCGGCATGTTTGATATCCAGGAACTACATTTTTTTTTTTTTACAAGAAACACCGCTGTTTTACAATATGCCTCTGGGATCCCTCCATCTGGAGGTCTTTAAGGAGGTCTGTAAGCTGCTTAAAACTCCTGCACAAGTCTGAGACTACCTCCACGAAGTCGGCATGAACTACTGCCCTATAATCCTATGACAAGACACTGAGAAACCTGACACTCTAATAACTGAGCTCCGCACTGTAATGAGGGACCATCCGGCTACACGGTTCTTACTGGTGGGTTTCTGTCCTACTGCGCAGTCTCATAACACTCCTGTCGTGCAAACGCTCAAAGACAGCGGTGTGCAGGTTTCCACAGGGACGCTGATACGATAAATCTCACAGGTGAGAGTCAGAACAATTCTAAAGAGATGGCACGCTGAACACGTTTGGATTGCCTTATACAGGGACTCAAGCCACCCATCATGGAAGAGCACAGTAGCATCACTGGATCAGTAATTCTGATATTTACATAACAACTGAATCTTCCAGATAACAAAAAGACCAGCTGAGAACCCCCTGATGGTACAGTCACGTGAGAAACCCTGGAGGTAGGCATACCTGTCCCTGAGACCCCCCCTCCAACCACATTCACACCTCATACCAGACCACAAAGATAGGCCAGGACACTGCTGGCACCTGGGCGCCAAACATCATTCCAGCTGTGGAGTTTGACATCCACACTCCCTACAGTAAGTCAGAAGGATAGACTGGCCATACAAACAGTGTGATCAGTGACTCCTAACTGCACACGGCAATGAGGGACTAGTCAACTGCACAATACAAGCATGTTCCTACTGGCTGGTCACTGGGGCCCTTACTGCACACCCCCGCTGTCCCAAGCAGCACTCCTCACCCTGAGACTCTGGTATGTCTGACTGACAGGGGTGATCCGGTGGCCAACGTGGGCACGCCGCAGTTTGCACAGCGAGCACAGAAGCTGCTGGCAGGACTTGCAGTAGAAGTGCAGGCGCTCCTGTTCGTGCTCCGCACAAGTGAGCATCTGGTGAGACAGAGGATCAGAGAGGGACAGAAAACAAAGAGAGGCAAAGCGGTAGAGAAAATAAAGGGGCAGAAGGAAAGGGTAGATGGAGGAAGGAAGAAGCATGAACATGGGGGGGTGTAAACAGGACAGAAAGCAAATTCAGAAACTAAATACAATGAGAAAATATATGGTGTAAAATGTGAGCGGGGTTATAATATAACATGAATTTAGCAGCGGGTTGCAAAAGTATTCAGACCCCATAGATGTTGTCAAAAGCGTCCGGATTACGTGCCAAGACGCAACATGTTCCTTTAGTTGACATTTTTAATGCAGAAAACAACGCATACATCTCTCCAGATGTCATAAAGAAACGCTGAAATGCGTATAAACATGCAGCACCTCTGCTCTGGTAACTCTGCGTCACTATTCACCTGTACCTGTAAACCATCAAACTGCCCCATTTATTTGATAAACCCCCCCCCCCAAGGATCCTTTGTCAAGCAGGAAAAAAGCATGAAAAATGAAAAACAAAGAGCATCCTAAAGAAATCAGACAAAGTTACAAAACTGCAAAGCAAAGGAAGAGGATAAATAATAATAATATATACATCCACAAATAACCCAAAAAGACTGGCTCAATAATCCAGAAGTGGAAACCAACAAAACACTGCCTAGAAAAGGCTGCCCCTTAAAACCCACCATCGGAACAAGAAGACAGCTTGTGAGGAAAAAGAATAAAGCAGGAGTTTTGCCAAATGCTGCCCAGGCCTGCGTGGAAGCAGGAAAGAAAGAAGCCTTTACTGAAGTAAAACCCTCGTAACGCCCATCTGCTGTTTGCCAGACAACACCAATGGGTCTGGATAAGAAATGGGGAAAATCTGAGCGTTTTGTCCATACCAGAGCGCTTTGAGTAGCGCAAAAGTAACACTGCTCACACCCCAAAAATGCCATCTCCCCAACAAAGTACGCAGAAGGCTCTGAGTGACTTAGTCAAAATCCTGACATCAATCCCATCAAGGACATGTGAGGTGCTTTGAGAACTGAAATGCACCAGAGCGGCAGAAAACCCACACAAGATGGAGCACATCTGTCAAGCTGTAGGCCTTAGCAGTGAACTAAACTGACAGACACCTGCCATCCCCACCGCACCCCACCCAAAGCCTCCAGCCAAATGGCGGCTCTACCAGAGGTTAAGGTGTCGGAACTGAATATTTATATTAGCACTACGCTTACGTTTTGGCCTCAATTTGTGGTATCTGTAGAGAAATGAATCATTTTTGCTTCAAATAGTTTTGGTTGGAACACGTGACTCTGCAATAAAAATACTAATGGAAAACAAAGAGGGAGAATTTGAAACAAGAATTTGGAACATCTGAAAACACTTGCTGGGTCTGAATACTTTTGCAAGGTACAGCTGTGTACATTTTTGGATGAACTGCAAATCTAATGTGTTATGATCGTATTATGATCCTGAATTTTTCACATATATCTGGGTGTTGCACACAAACGGCTGTCAGAACAAGTCACCGATGGTTAGCAAAAATTATCAAACATCTCACCGAACTGACAGAATATCTGTGGTGCAAGTTCCACCCCTTACAGATACAGTACTGTGCAAACATGTTAGTCATGCAACTTGAATGTCTGTTGAGAAGTACAGGTAGATTCTTATCCACCATCAGGGAGGTTTCTGGTTGGTCCCAAATTCATTGTGCAGCCTGAGAATGACCTCAAACACCCAATCTCAGTCATGCACAACTATGTTGAGCAAAAAGAAGGAATCCTGCAACAGATGGTATGGTCCCCACAGAGCCCTGATCTCAACATGATCAAGTCAGTCTGGGAGGACATGCAGAGACAGTCAAAGTGTACAGAAGAACTGTGGCCGGTTCCTCAAAATGCAAGTTTGCATGAGAGAATTGATGGTGTTTTAAAGGCAAAGGGTGGTCCCACCAAATATTGATCTGACTGAGGGTTTTTTGTCTACTGCACTTTTTAGAAGGTTTATTGATTAATAAGTATTCATGGCATTATTTTGGAACCATCCTGGCTTTATAATATTTTTCCCCACAGGTGCCTCAGACTTTTGCACAGAACTGTACATCTTACTCTCTCACTGCTGATGTTCCCCCAAATACTAAGTCTGTTTTGTACCTCTCACCTTGGGCCTGAAGGTAAGTGCCGGGGGGACGTGTTCATGCTGGGCCCGTGGCGTCCCCCATGGGTGGTACAGCTTGAAGCATTCATTGCAGAAGTTTGCCCTGCAGTCTGCACAGCCCTTGGTGGCCTCCAGGGACTGGGGTGGCTTGCAGAACTGGCACATGATGGCTATGCCTCCTAGATTCACTGCATTCCTGTACCTGGTACAAGCAAACCACGCAGTTAGCATGTGTGCTCCTGCAACCGGTGCAAGTTGCACTTTCTGGTGTTAGAACAAATTATGACGCTTCGGAAAAATATCACTTTTGTTCTCTTCTGAAGATGTGCAAAGCAAATTCATGATCCCCAGAGACACTTCTGACGGTTGTATTAGCAAAGCTCTTTACTTAATAGTACCAAAGATGCTGAAATCCACAATGGGGATAAGAAGTGCGATGATGTAACATCGGTGTACAAATCTGAACCAGAAAAGTGTTTTTGCTTCAAAAGGCACCGGGGGGCGTACCGCTCTACAATGCGCTCTAAAGCAAGGTTCCGCAGGCAGTCGGCCAGTCCGTGCTCCCCCAGCTCCACATCCTTTTGACATTGCGGGCAGGGAAACAGAATCGTTGGGGATGGGGGGTCCTTTCTCCTTCGGCCAGGGTACGTCCCACTTCCTATGGCAGTAGACAGAGACAGCATTTCCGCTATTCAGGCCCTCGGAGACCTGGTACGATAAATCCTCACCATAATGCGATATGTAGGGCCCAAAAAATTCAAGCTGGTACATGACAAAGCGAATACTTTATTCTAACAATCCGCTTCGCCTGTGTCATTGGCAGCATTACAAAAGAAAGGATCAACAGACTGGACTGTGGGAAGACAAGATTTATTTCTCCACAGCATGCTTAGGAGCCAGCACTCATGGAGCACAACAACACAGCCACCCAAAAGCTCACAGAGGGTCAGCAACCACCTGTAACTCCCCGCAGCCGTTGGATACATCTATTTACAAACATCCAACAACAATGCATTATGGGAGAGACAGAGCTTCTCAGCTGCCACTATAATACGAGTTAATACTAATAATATTAATAGGAACACCGGTGGAAACTTTTGCTCAGTTATTAATTCCTAAAGATCAGGAAAATGCAAAACAAGTAAAGTCTGTGAAAAGAATAATGTACATAAGAAACACCAAAAAGAGAAAACAAGAAAGTCTGACTTGATGAGTCACTTCTTAAGCCCCCGAACCCCCGTGCAGGAGGATGAGAGCCGGCCGCCATTAGCGGCCGGTATTATCCGAGTTCACGTTACGGCAGGGCATGTTATCATGAGGTTTTGCTGTCATTTTTTTTTAATTTTAAACAAACTACTTCTTACTGTGTAGTCAGTTTGAGAAATAACTGCAAACTCCTACTTGGATGTGTAATGAATTGATAAAACAAGATCACACAACATTCTTACACCCAGGTGTGAAAGACTAGCAGCCAGACATGGGAAAAACACTTATTACCTAAAAGGTGTTCAAGGGTATGCCCTCGATCCCACTCGGTAGCATTTTTTCCAGATAACATTAAAAACTTGCAGAAATGCCCAAAAGCACACCCACACACACGTGCATACAAACATGTGTTACCTTTCTAGCAGAAACCAACGCCAAGCTCAGTAATCGTCTAACAACCAAACACACACCTGAGCGGACCACGCGGTCACTGCGATCCAATTTGGGGAGGGGTCTCCGAACTTGGCGGGGTGAGCGGGTGTTGGGAGTGGAGGCAGGTGAGTTGGGCTCAGGGGACTGGTCTGAGTTGCCGTTTTGGACGACGAGCTGGGAAGCACACTGCAGGCACATGTTATGCTGGCAGGGCAAGATGATGGGTTGCTTCACCAGGCCTTTACACAGTGGGCACTGCAGCTCCTGCTCCATGCTCTTCATGGAGGTCTGCTTGCAGGCAGGGAGGAAAGGGGAAGAGAATAACGTAAGGCCAGAAGTGAGAACTGACAGTTAGCACCGTACCAGGTGAGAAACGGAAGCAATGAAGAAAACACTCATGTTGTAGGTCCCTCCGCACCTTCATGAAGGAGGTGGGCTCAGTCTAGATCAAGAAACTGTTTGAACAGCTAGATTCGGAGCACCAGAAACCCATTCATTTAGCCACAGTTAGTCTTGTTTTAACCAAAAGTACCAACACTGCAAAATATTATTCCTATTTCAACTAAATGATTCTACCTCCCTATGTATTAATATCGTAAATCTAATGTTCTATATTTCAGTGTTGGCAGCTACACGTTTGTGTTACAAACATTCCAGTTATGAATGTCCTAATATTTCCAAATTTAACTGCTTAATTTTATTTTCTTTACTCTTCTGCATTCTAAAATGTGTTAGAGGAACTTTTTCTGTTGTGTAGCAAAAATAGCCTGCATTTCCACACACACCATGCAAATAACGCTTGTTGTTTAAATCACGTTTTCAATAAATTAAATCTCATGTTCAAACAAAAGTAATATTATCTGTTGGACTACACAAATAAATATGAAATAAAAAAAGTCTGCTAGATATTACATAAGGCGATGTTTATTTACACAAGGCAGCAGCAGGAAGTTACGGCTGGAAAGGGTTGCATGGATCCATGGAACCTCAAAGCCCACCTTCTTGACCCTGCCAGTCTCATTGCAGACCCACAATCCCCTTCGTGGCTGAACACATTACCCAGCTAGTGTTTACAGGTAACTCACTCCCCTACCCCCTGGGGCGCCCTTGAATACCATATAAGGCTACACTATTTTCGCTTAAGCGCGTGCGATCCACAGGTGACGTCACGGTTAGCCGTAATACTGACCTGATTACTTTTCAAAAAGTATAAAAATTCGCAGCTTTTTCACACTGACTAGTCTTAAGATCTTTACGTACTTATCGCTTTACCCATTTATCTATCTTACATTTAATTTGCTATGTTTCATTTCTTGTGTAGTTACAAGTGGAGTGTTTGAAATGTTTCTGCGTGTTCACCGTTGCTATATCCACTCGAGTTGCTTTTGTATATTTACATGCTGACAATAAAGATTTATTGTTTAAAAAAGATTACTTTTAAAGAGATGAAGTGGAAATATTAAATGTGAAAATTGTAAAGTAACGAAAAGAGGACGGCAGAAATGCAGCAAAGTACCGTTTTTCTTCACAAATACACTCCAGTAAAAGGAAGAAGTGGTGATATGAAATATCACGGGGAAAAGATGCAGTTTCTGCAAAAACTCACGCAGGGAAGTAACCGCAATTCATTTCCACCCGCGTGTGGACAGAGCGGCGTGAAGCCGTGGCGGGACAGAGGATCGGAGGGCGGCACAGGGGCCGCAGGTCCAACACGTTAGTGCTGCTACACGCCTTGGATTCCCTCAAACATCGAAAATACGAACAATAACCAAGCCGTACGTCCCCCGCCCCCCAAAAAACCGTGTCATTAGAATACAATCGTTGTTAGACTGTCTCAAAACAGGCTTCTAACACCGGACGTAAATGTACCGCTGTACGTATCTGTCCGAACTGCGAAGAGACAAAGCGCGTGCAGCATCTTCCGGGAAAAATGACAGAAATTACTAACATACATTGCATTTGTTTGCATTCCACGGCGAACACAGACGGCTTATTATAATCCCGCGACAGTCAGGTCCGTGTGGAAGTGCGGTGCACGTTTAAGGTCTCTAAACGCCGGGAAGCCGACACACCGCATCGATCAGTGGGAGGTGCGGCATCGCGCTGAGGGACAGAAGTTTCCCGCACTGTCCTCTCCAATCCACACCATTCGGAACCCGATTTAATACCGACAACGTCACAAATACCCCAAAACGACCCTGTACGCTATGGAGATGGGGGGGGGGGCGGCACTGGCGGCTGGCGCACGTGCGCGAGACACAATAACGCGTCGCTGCGAAAAACAAAACAGTCAATCATAACAGAGCGGAAAACGGGGGAAGCGATGAGCCGCGTCCGCTGTCATTCGGCGATGCCCCCCTCATACCCACCACGGCCCACGGCGGCCTCCTTCCCCACGACACGGAGGACGGAGCAGCGCACACTCACACCCCGCACGTGCGCGCCTTCGCACCTCGTTCGCCCGCGCGAAAGGCTCCACTCGCCGGCGCGCGCTCCCCAGACGCGTCGCGTGAGCGCCCTTACCTTCGGCTGGTTCCTTGGCGCCATGATGAGGGCGCGCCGCCCGCGCAGATCAGGCGGCTGGGGTGGGGCTGGGTGGGCTTGCTAACGGTCCTCTAAGGACAGGCAAGAGGAGGGGTGCGACACCCCGCGCGCTGCGCACTGTATCATCAGTGCATCCAAATTCCAGACTGGGCCTCTATTTCGTTCCCTTTGTGCTCCGGCGCATGTCGGCCATCTGAACACGAACACAGAACCGCAAACTCCTGCTTGGCAGCAACACGCATATCAGCAGCTGCTGAACTTCACACTCCCGCGTGAACCTGCAGTTTTCCTCTGCAGAGGTGAAGCCTCAATGTCAGCTTCCCGGTACCTTGGTAACAGCGTCTCCACGTGCCATGGCAAATAGGACGCGCACCCCCCCCATCTTTTTTAAAGAGAAATATACCGCTATTACACTTGCGTTTTCGTTCGTATTTATGCACTTGCTTTGGATTTATGCAGTTTCACCTCTATGTTCATCCTTTAATGTTTCACAATGAAGAGAAATCGATGATTGATATTCAGTATTGCTCCGGATAAATGGGGGAGCAGGCTATTTTGTGGTAAAAACAAAGTTAACACACTGTCGAAAGCCCCACGTTCTAAAAAGTCAACAAAGTACCACAAGTTGACATTATTTTAAAAAAATGTTATTGCTCACTAATCCTTGTGGGGTCGGACAGGGTGCCGGTTCACTGCAGGCTAGTGACAAAAAGATTTATCATTTATTATAGTTTGAATATTTCTCACAAAATGTTAGTAGTTGATCAACAGATGAATTCTGAAAATACAGCATTTTGCACTGTGAAGACAGCGCTTGAGCAGAATGCTTTGTTGAAAACACATACAGATGCAAAGATACAAATAACACATAAAAATAACAGTTGATGTGAAGCTGGCACTGTGAACATGCCATTCACTGGCCTCACCAGCACATTTCTTACTGAAACAACTCATGCACATTTAAACATTTTGACTGTTTTCACTGTTGATATGGGGTGAATGTTGATAAAAACTTTGTTAAATACTCTACTATTAACCTTAGTTGACACCTGTATCCAAGGTTACTTGATATCGATGATATTCCGACTGATGCTGCAGGGTATTTTACAGCGTTAAAGGACCTTGTTGAAGCAAACCGTCACAGGAGGGGGTTTTTCAGCAGAGAACTGTCTTTAAGTTCACAGACTGTCTGAAGCTGATTGTAGAATCATCTCCCCGCCGTCACCATCACTTTTGACAGGCTAGTATAAGCTCACCTACAAGGTTTTCTGCTGGTTGGGGACCATCCTGCAGGTCCAATGTGCAAAAGTGATAAAATTAGTCTGTATTTTTGTGTCTCCTTCAAATATGAGTCTAATCCTCTCCTGCATAAACTTAAACATTTGTTCTCACATTGAAGACTATCAATTTTATGTTTATCTTCACGTGGTCCCAGGAGTGACCAGGTGGGGTACAAGGTACTAGAAGATTACCACACTTATAATATATAGCTATTGTTAGCACCGTGGAAAAGGCGGGCGCTTCAGAGAGCGTCACGTGTGCCAGTTGTTGTCAAGTGGAAAGGTGGAAAGGCCCCTGTTGCCATTCGACATTGTGATGATGATGTTGTTTTTCCGTCTCTGGAGCACCCACCCATCACCCCTCCCTGTCACCACTTTGGCTCTTTACTCCAAGCATTCCTGAGTGACCCCAATCCCCCGTCACACCTCCCCCTGTCCCCCTGCCACCCCTCCCTCTTGCCTGGTCAGCTCTTTACTTTAAACAATCCCCACTCCCTGTCCCCTGTTCCTCTCGCCCCCAATACCCCACCCTCTCTCCAGTCTACTCCAGTGCAGAAAACAAAAACAGTCTGTTGCAGATGACAGCTTCAACTTGTAGATACATATAACAGCTTGGCCACAGTGATGTGTAGATGGTAAACAAATAAAATAAAAACATCATCAAATTTTTTAAACTTTAAACTTGTTCCGTTACATGTCACTAGTGTGTCTAGCACTGTGCGGGTGCGTGCTGTTCAGTTTGGCTCTTTACTCCCCTAACCCCCACCCTGTCACATCACCCTCTTGCACTCCACCATCACCCTTCCCTCACGTCAGCTCAGGTCCTTCCTCTAGTTCCCCAACATCAACATCCCCGACTCCCAGGGGACAAACACACGGATGCTGCAGAGAGCAACGTGCACGCCTGCCGTAGTGATGTTCCAAGAGAAATAACATTATACATCACCAAAGTTTATTACCTTTATTACATTTAGTATATGGTGTGTGTGACATTATTACATCCTGCATGTGATTTAATCTCCCTTGGGGTGAGAAGAACCATGGTGGCAAATCTGTGGCTCGAAAAACAAAGCTGTGCATAAAGAACAAAGAAGCAAACTGACTGAGCTTTTTAGATACAGAGATATAGCCAAAGTATGCTGACTCTTCCCTTGCAGAACATGTAGACAAAGCAAAAAAAAAAAAAAAAAAAACTGGTTAGGTAATGTCTGGCAAGAAGAACAGGATCATGTGTTTGTAGGCTCTGGAAGCCCAAGTTCAGTCTACATTTGTTCTGCACAGCCTACAGTTGGGGGCCATGGTGGAAAAATAAGCCTTCAGCTCACTGCTATGTAGCATCTATGATAGCCATCAGTTACAGGATGAGTCAGCTGAACAGGTGTCCTGTGTACCTGTTAAAAAATGGACAGAGCGATGTACCAGAAATCCTCTTTCAGCATGATCCCGACCCAACTAAGAGGGACGAGTGGTAAATCACAGCCCGCTAGAGTGACCGCAGTTTCTCGGCATCGTGAGAGCATTTTGTTTTGTGTTTTCTCACATCCCTGGCCGCACTCGGCACCTCCCACACATTCCAGGGAAGAAAGTGAAAGTATCCAAAGCTTCAGGTTGGCAGCAATCCGCTGAGAGCCTGTAAGAGAACAGGTGCAATACAAGTCAGTCCTTAGCCTAATGGAGGAATCCGAAAACACCTCAAAAACACCTCAGCCAGACTCAATGTCATGATTAAAAACACAATGGCGGTGAGGTCGTTCAGGGGGTTTGCTGGTTTTCTCCGGTCTCTTCATTCCCATTCACCTTCTACGCCTCTAACTTCAAACACCAGCAGGAGCCATGTCACCTGCAGCAGTTTTCTGTTCACTCTTCAACAGTGGGCGTATAAAGAGAGGTGATGACTGAGGACTTTGTCTCGTGGTGTAAGTTAAACCATGTCCAACTCAACATGAAGAAAACCACAGAGCCTGTAGTTGATCTTCACTGGAGAGATTTTTTTTTTTTATAAATTGAACTTAAACAGAACTGCACCGTCGGGGCATGGCTCACTGCATCTGAAGTGGAGATGGGACTGGTTAGACATCTCGCCAAACCCCCGCTGGAGCCGTCTCGCTTGGCTGCCTCCCTGATCTCTCATCTGTCACATCTGTCAAAAAAAAGAGAAGGGTGGAAATACACGGGGGACACGGCAACTGGGCGCAGCGTTAGGAAACGGGCGTCGGTCACAGCTGGAGAGTCCGTAACTGGACGTGGTCGTCAGGGCTGCCGCGGTCAACAGGGAAGACGCTGTTGTCACCACCAAGGCCCGTGTTTGTCAGAAGGCTGGGGTTCTGTAACGCGTGTACCACGTTCTACTGGACTTTAGCCCTCATTCTTATCTGTCTCAGTCTATTTTCAGGTTCTCCACATGACTTCAGAGCAGCTCTGATGACATCTCTCTTCAGGTCTGGTGCCACTGGGTGGTGCCACAGTTTGAAAGGAACAATAAAGTGCCCTGGACCTTCGACTTAGAGCAGAAGTCTGTTTACATATCTCACTGCTACATCAAAATCAATGAAAGCATCATAATATGTATGTCCAACAATTATTTTTGGAAATTAGACTGTGTAAAACCTCAGATCAAACTATAAGTAAATCAAAATTTGCTGTAAGATTTTTATTTATCGTTTAGGGAATAAGGCCGGACACACTGTGGTTGTGTCACGGATAATAAAATTAAAAATAAAAGTTCCCGGACTTTCAATTTATTATCTTTTACCAACTTAAAATCCAGCCTTATTTTAAATGACTGAAAATAAAAAGTGGCCATAAATCCCCTATTCAGCGCCATTTGCGAAGAGACCCCTCACATGCGCACGTGCAGTGTTCATCAGCATCCGACCGCTTTCAGTTTGCTTCATTACTCTGCTCTGCAATAGGATCCAGGTTTGAACCCTGTTCAGTCCGTCGTGAGTTTATGGGTTTCGTCCCACAGTCCGAACACACGTGTTTCAGGTGGGCTGGTGGGTCTAAATTGTCTGGATTGTGTGTACATGTAAGTGAACCCGAGGAAATGTGGGATGAACCTATGAGCCTATGGCACAGAAGAAATGGCCCTGGACCCCCCACACCTCACCTTCCATTGAAAAAAATAAGTTTCTTACATTAAGCATCATTGCGTTATTTACTAGAGTAGCCGATTCTTTCGCAACGGTATTTTGTTCTATATTTAACCGTCTTCACCAGTAAAATCCATATATTCGCACCTCTTTATATTTAGACCAATTGACGTATGAGATTGGAGAAAATAAATGGAAAATAAGTGCATGTGTGACAAAAGGGTAAAATAGCTAAGGGCCAACATTTTGAAAGATTAATAGCATCCCTCTAATCGCTGTGTCAAACTAATGTGCAATAAAAAGATGAAGCCCTCAATAACACAGAAAGCATGTTTCAGAACAAAGCGAATGACAATGAAAGAGAAGATAGCGTTTAGCAGTAACTGATATTATTATAGATTAAATAAAGGAGATTTTCCCGGAATATGTTGCTCCCAACCCTCTGCAATATTCCTTCTATTTAAACATGATATCAGTCAGGATACATGCAGAGTAAATGCTGTCAAAGTGTTTATTTAATTGCTATACTGATGCAAACGGCTTTATTTTAGTACAGATTGATCTGTGTTTTCCCAAATAGTTTGTAACAATCATGCACACATTCAGTGTCTTCAAATTCAACTGGAATAATGTGTTTCAGCACTTTTTCTCTGACAGGTTTGCAAATGCTAAACACAGGGAAGGAGAAGCTGACAATCCCCGTATAAAGTGAATAGAAATGGAAGCAAATCCACAATTTGCATGATACATATAATCTTTTAAACCTGCAAGAATCATTTGTGATTCTGATTTAAAACACGGTCACTGTATAACCTAAGCTTTCATTACTAGATTGTGCATTAATTTTGACTTGGTTTTGCACTCTGATCAAGGGGAAAAAAACATTCATTTTCAGAAAGGTTTAACTGTAATTTCTCATTATTCCAGCACCCAGAATATCGGTTATGTTATCAGCAAAAACCAAAAATACATAATCGCACTCAGCCCAATATGTACTCTCTGCCATTAATATTTCCCTGTTTCGTACCAAGGCACTACTCTTCATTTCTTTTTGTTTACTACTATATTATATTTATTCAAATTTTACACCAGTTTCTTTTAGGTATTCATATCAATTAAAAATAGTTAGAACTATTAAAAATGTATTAAACTATCAAGCAGACAGTGAGGTGATAGAGATTATTTATCAAGAAAGTCAAGAATAAAAAGCTTAGGCTGGAGACAGATGGGTGGCTTATAATGTCTCTGGATCACGTTGTCATTGTCATGCAACGTCACTTAAAATGCTGAGATGAAATATTTCCTGATTGAATTTATGTCATACAGCTGCTATCGTATGGTGACGACAAGTTCTTTGGCGCTAATATTTTCAGAAGTGAACAAGCAGAAAAATCATTAAATATTATGTAATATACATAAGTTGCAGTGTGTGTGTGTGTTTTAAACAAAAATAAAGTATACGATGACACTCCCCATATTTTTGTCCCCCCCCCCCAGTACTATCAACTTGTTTGCCAGGGCAATAGCGGAGAATAAGTCAGAATGAAGGGGATCCCTTTGTGCACAAGATTTAGTGTAATGAAGGTTGCATTTAGTGTTCAGTGCTTCAAAGCCGGTGTCCATCTTGCGAAAGGACCCAAAATCCACTATTCATTATTAACCTCCTCTCCTGGGGAGGACTGTGGCCCTTCAGAGCCGATCCTGGAATCACCAGGCTCAAAGCGAGGAGAATAGACATGGATGGGACGCCAATTTATCGCAGGCTAGTCACAGTAAGTCTTTCTAGGACAAACCATGAAGATACATGCAGGACCAGGGAGGCTGAATTTATCGCAGATAATTTAAACTTTTTTTGGAACCGATCATTTTAATTTGGTCCTTTTAATGCCATTTTTTGGCTGTTCCCTGTTTTCAGTTCCAATACTGTGGTATTACCTCCTGTCGTTCACAGGTTTACCCGCAGTTTGTTCTTGAAAACATCAAACCACATCCTGAGCAGGGTGGTCCACAGCCTGTGCAGGATTCCTTGGGCACAAGGCAAGGAGGCTGACAAACCTGAAATACACGCAGACTCTGAGAGAACAGCTCTACACAGACAGATGGTTTCAAACCTGAACCCAAACAGCCCAGGTGCTGTGAGGTGACAGCAGGACCTGCTGCGCCACCGTGCCGCCTTCAAACACTCCAGGTAGCAGATATCTTAAAACACAGGGACCAAAGCTACCATCCCACAAATAAAAAAGTGAAGCATTTGGTCAGAAAATCAAATTATTTCTTCCTAGTGAAACGAATATAGATATAGAGGAAGAAACATCCAGAAGTGTACAAAATGGCATTACTCCACACGAATCCTGTCATTTTCCTCACTTCTTTTTGAAGCTTTAGTTGTACGCAGCAGTAACAAGAAATTCTTTTCAGACTATTTATTAGCCTCTCATGATCACATTTCCCGATCCAAAACACTTAGTTAACATTTGAGTTACTCATTTTCGACCGTACGACCATTCCAAGTTCCTTCACTTATTTTAGCTTTTTATTGTATTTTCGAAAATTTCTCTGCTCCGTAGTGAAAATGGCTTTTTCGCGGGAAAGCGCGTTCAGACGGTGGACCAAGGAGGGTCCGAAGAAGAGGAGTCCCAGCATAGTTAACGTATTATAGTCCAATTCGGTGTTTTAACTGAGATTTGTGCACAAATCTAGGGATTACGCCGTATTATTAAGATCTTATTGACTCCATCAGAGCAGGTGGTCCTACAAACGACTTTGACAAACGACAAGTTTTCCTGAGATAAGGCGGGGTACAAAACACAGTACAAACTGAAGCTGTGTGTGTGTGTGTGCAGTATTCCCCACCAGACGGCACAAACTTTAACCACAAAAGGGAAAAAATACGATTTAACGTAGATGAGCTGCAGATTATTTGACCTACAAAGAGGTAACTTACATTATAGTATATTGTATATTAACTCGCACTTAACGTTGTTCTAAAACAAGTTTGTAAAGCAGAAGTACAGAACTTTTGACAGTTTCGGTGACAGTGATTTTTTATTATTATTATTATTATTCTGCGCGCGCGCGCACACACACACACACACACACACACACACTGCGCTGTGTCCTCCCACCCCGGGAATCGTCCTGCCCACCTGGTCCCGGCTGAGACGGCGCTGTCCCACCCAGGGCGGTGCCCGCCTATATATAAGCGGCCGCCGCGGCCGAGGGACCCGCACAGCCCGCCTGCTTTCTGCCCGCAACCGAAGGCGTCGTTCTAACCGGTAAGTGAGGTTCCTTCCCCGCAGACGGAGCGAGAACTTGCGTGGGGAAGTTGAGCGGAGTCCGGGTGGCCGCTGTTTCCCTCCTACGGAGTAAGTCGGGACACTAAAGAAAGTCATGGGGCCGATAAGTTGCTGGTTGACGTTAAACTTAGGCGCCGTTTTTCCTCCGTCAGACTCATTCAGACTCAGCCGTTTGAGTTTAATTTTTCTCCAAGAATAAACGTGTCGCTCCGCCTACGGGTGTAAGTTGCACTTCCTCGTTTATAGGCGCAGTTCGGAGCGTCAGAAGAAATATGTCGGGCCTTTTCCGGCTGGGTCCACGTTTCCAAGCCGGTCCAGATGTGCGGTATGTTCTGGAAGCTCTGCAGATGCGCACCTCTCGTCCGGGAAAGTGGGCGACATGGGGGGCATAAATGCGCGACGTTTTAGCTTTTGTTCCGCGCGATTCGTGCGATCTGGCACTTTTCCTCCCCCGCATGAAGTTTTACTGAAAGCCCCCCCTCCCCCCACCCCACCCTCCGGAACTCGGCCATTTACCGCGTTCTCGTGCTGCGCTCGTTCAGCTCGTCTCGGCATTAATTTCTAATATTTCTAATATTATTGCATTACTTCGCTGAAGGAACAGTGTCGGACAAGCGGACACGTTCAAGGGTCCTGGAGGAGAAGTGCGACTGAAAGCACGAATCCTCTCCTTGCAAGTAGTCTGTCTCCACTTGTCTGTTTCTCTTGGTGTCTCCGGGTACTTGAGAACATTGCTTTCGGGGACTGAGAAGAAGCTTTGGCAGATGCGTTGTACAGTAAGATCTAGAGAACTTCTGACACGTATTCATGTGACTCGGTTAACTATGTGCTGAGTTGCATGTAGGGTGGCCATGATGTTGGTGGAGATGAGTGTGATGGCTGCGCTCTTATCCCTCCACTTCAGGTCTAGGAATCATTCCTCTTCTTCCATGGTGTGGCTGAGGGGCCGTAGTTTCCCCTCTGCCAGTTTTGGATAAGTGACTGACTTCTCTCTGCGTGTGGCTGAGAACCTGTGCTTTCTCAGGGTCACCGAGTGAAGTTGTCTCCTTCCTCTTAGTCTGCAGTCATGCCGTCTGATCTGGAGCGAGCAATGGAGACCCTCATTGTGGTGTTCCACCGCTATGCCTCCAAAGAGGGATGCTCGACGTCCCTCAGCAGGCGTGAGCTGAAGGACTTGATGGAAAAAGAGCTATCGGGGTTCCTCAAGGTGAGTTCTTACTCCACGCCATCCTTCCGCATCTGAACTCTCTGCATCCGAATTCTCCCTTAAACTGTTCTTGAAAATCTATGTCTGTAGACTGGATAAAAAAAATTTTGTACCAAAGGTTCTGTCTGGATGTCAAAGTGTGGGGAAAAATCAAAATGCATCCAAAAATGTACAAATAGATACTATACAGTGTACTGTAATAAAATAACACCGTGTGTATTGGAATAAACGCTTTTTTCTGTTACGAATTTATCCAATCCCGGACCCCCTGCGTGGGTGTCATCAGCCTTTTCTGTGAATTTCATTTTTAAAATAAACCGTCTTTATTCCCTTTATTCAACATCTCATAACACTGACGTCACACCCTCCCCCCCCCCCCCCCCCC
>UFQX01000961.1:118545-141268 GCA_900497675.1 Arapaima gigas
CACCCCCCCCCCCCCCCCCCCCATGTGTGACGCAGTGACTAACATGTGAGATGTGCTGTCCTGCACACGCTGCACCACACAGTACAAAAAATGCAAATGAATGACATCATTAAGTGTTTTCTACTGCGGTGCCTGGTGTTTACAGTGTTTATCGTGTTGAAGTCATGGGTTGATAGTTATGTAGATGTTTTTTGAAGGTCTGGGAGAACATTATTCTCCACCCTGTCTAAAACAACTGGGTATCTGAGATGTCGATACCCACCGATTGAGGTACAGTGCAGTAAAACAGAGCCCAACACGATCCTCCTCTGCCCTTCCAGTCGCAGAAGGACCCCGCAGCTGTGGACCGCATCATGAGGGACCTGGACACCAACGGTGACGGGGAGGTGAACTTCGAGGAGTTTGTGTCGCTCGTGGTGGGGCTGTCCATCGCTTGTGAGCAGTGCTACCAGGTGCATCTGCAGAAGCAGCAGCAGAAGAAGTGAGACTGGAGCAAAGGGTGGAGGGGCGACGGCTGCCCGGAAGGAACAAGTGCGGCCGGTTTAATGTTCTAGGAAGCCCCAGCCTGCGAAGTCAGTGTTGTCTGGCGATTTTTGTACGTTTGTGTGGCCCGATCGGCTCTGTCATTAAACGTGTCACTGACTGTACTACACATTTGAGACAACAAAGTGTTTATTTCCCTCAAACTCGACATTTACAGGGTGCACATCTGTATTTGGGTGTCACCATGATGTGTGTGTTTGTGTGTGTTGCTTAGCAGGTAGTAAGGTTAGTCAGATAAGTGGTGTTTTGTTTTGTTTTTTTTTTTGGTTTGGCTGTTGTAAAGTCTGGTGTTATTGAAAATATTGGGGGGGCAGCTTGAAAAGTGAATAGCAATTTGATAACTTTGGGCCGTTTTAGTGCTGCCATGCGCTTCAAAATCGTCCTTATTTTACCTTTCTTGAATTAAGACCTCAATCTTATTTGTTTTTCTTGAATTGTTGTTAATAATAGGTCTACTTTGGTTACTTCAGCCAGCACAGCATCCTGCTGCCTGTTTTTGCACCAACGACACAGAAATATCTATATCTTCACGTTCTGGTTGCTTCCCTTTGTTTTTAAGTGGCCGGAGAAGATGCTCAAAAATCATCCAAGAGAGCGAGTAAAACAGCGTGGAAATTTTCCACTCGAGTAAATATGACGAAACAAAACAGACTTATCGTTCGTAACCCAGGGGAAGGGAACGTTCGCGCCAAGGTGCTGCGGCGTCTTTATTCCGCTTTTCACGCCAGCAGAATTTGCCCCCAGTATGTTCATCTGCACTGAGTGCTTTTCATCTGACAAGATGTTCAGCCCGGAGGGAAACGTACGTCTTGATGGGAATACTGGTTCAGGTTGCTGGCCATTCAAGAGGTCAGCAAGGCAGAGGAGCACCTTAAGTCTGCCATCTGCGCAGCTCCTTGTGCACGTTTAAAGTCTGACTTTGTCTTGCAGAAACCCTGCGGAGATGTGACCGTGACCAGTACGGATTAAATATTCTTTATGCATGAATAAACATCAACTGACGTCCATCAAACTCACATACCAGTTCAAACTGGACTGCCATATGTAATGAATAAATGCAAATAAATGAGGATTTTAACCAAAGTATCGGAAATAAAATGGTATTTATTGAGCGGATGAGTTAATTCAGCGTAGTTCTAGTTTGGTGACTAGAAAAACATCGAAATGCGTAACGTAGCATTTGAGTGAATTTGAACTTGTGAGTGAATTTAATAGTCCAGTCAAAACTGAACTGAAGGAAAAAATAGTCACAATTTGACAGCATGTCGTCTCTGCCTTGTTTTTCCTTATTACCCCCAGCAGACATAGTTTCTGTCTCTGTTCTCTTGGTCGTGTTTTTAAAATAATTCATTACAAACAGAAATCACGGTGTCTTATGGTGGACACACAATGCGGTGGTTAAGCTGATGGATTTGGTATTTATAAAGTCATAAGTTTAAATCCTGCAAGGGGAGTTACTGGTGTATTTAGAACGTGCTGGTTACTAAAACATCCTGCTGTGAAAATGGGTCAAAGTAAAAAAAAAAAAAAAAAAATCATAATAATAATAAAAAAATAAGCTGTATGTCTGGCCTTGAGCAAAAGCATCCGCAACATAATGTATAATAGGTTTGCCTAATAGGTCCATTGCACAATTTTAGATTCATTTCAATCCCTTTTGTGAACCACAATATGATTTTTCCTAAGCGGAAGAATAATAATAATAATAATAATGCTTCATTATTTGAGCTCATCAGCAAGTCTTTCATTGGGCCCTTCAGCCAAGCTCTCGCATTCTACTGCTTACTAACAAAACTGTCTTTGTTGCAGTTTGGATAGAAAAAATATAAGAAGATACACAAGTTTCACCATTACCATTATGGGGGGGGGGGTGGAAAATTGAAAGTCTTACATGTGGATTCCAGGATTTCCATAAAATCCAAACCCAATCCAAGAACATGGTCTTCAAAAATGTGATAGAACTCAGCAATGCAGCATGTCCTCTACAGTGGACATTTGGGTATGGGGGGGGGTTAAAACTCCACAGACTGAGCCATACTTGGGTAGAGTCACTCTAGTGTCACACATGGACCTCTCGTGGACATTCTTATGGAGGAGCCACGATAACATGAGGCACAGCAACATACTGATGGACCAGAAATGGTTCAACCAGTGACAGATCTACTGACCTGAAAGGTCAGAACATTTACTCACCTAGCTGACGCATAACTCCCATGAAACCGACAACGACTTATCCATTTGCAGACCTGGAGAACATTCATGAACCACCAGTGGTGTATTTCTGACTGTGGCAACTCAGGATAAGTACCTTGCTCAAGGGTGCTACAGTAGGAGGTGGGTTTCAAACCCACGTCCTTGACATATAAGAAGGCAGCTGTAGCTATTGTGCCACTTGATCATTGCTTACTCATCATTTTTTGATACTCCCTGGCGTGATGCAGCTAATATACAATTTTGTAAAAAACATTCTGTTTAAGGATAAAAGCCACTATTTGCTTTATGGATTGGAATCCTTTGTTTTCCTACATCATTTCATCATCGGGGGGGAAAGAGGAGGAAACGAAACTGAGTCACTTCGCAAAGAATGCGGTGTGTGTGTTACCACACCATGTCTGTGGCTAAAACTAACCTCGTAGCCCAGTGGTTTCCAGAAAACACGAGCGTTGCTAGGGGCGGACGGGTGGGTGTGGTGGGATAGTGTGCAAACAGCATGGAACGCCTGACTCAAACACTCAAAATTACTTGACTTCCTACTTTTTAAAAACAAACAAAAAAAAAGAAACGCTTTAACAGTTATTGGCTGTTTTAATGTTTTCTTCCCGTTTCTCAAAGAACCGATAATATTACGGAATATTTATTTACATAGCAGAACAAAAGGGCACCCAGACTTTTATGCATTTTTTTCCCAGTAAAAAAAAGTAACAGAGCAAATCACAGCAAATGTGGGAAAGAAATGATGTCATTTAAAAGTAATTTGAAATGAGTTTTGGATAAGAAGAGGATCCCCTAAGCAATAAAAAAAATGCTGGTGCCACCAGGAGGTATATTATTAACTTACTTATTTACCTTTCGCTCAAACCAAAATGTATGTTAAAGAGCTATTTATAATATTATACAGTTTTTGATCTTCTGACTAGGTGGGTAGCGAGTGAAGGAAGCAGTATGGCCTGCAGCAGAAGAGCACAAGGTATTTTTCTATTGTTTCAGGACCAACAAATACAGACATGTTGTTTTAAAAAGGCATGTGGCTGGACCCACCCACTGATGTCAGGTCAGATGTTTCATGGTGACACTGTTCTCCTCCAGCAGTCCAGTGCTGCTGCACGTTCCTGTTCAAAACAGCCGCATTACTGCCTGGATTCTAGAAACACAAGTGCCAAGTAGCCTTGTAAGGATCCCTGCACTTGGATCCTGAATTTTAAGCATTTCTGGTGTCTTTTTCTTTTCGAAAAGGAGTTCTTCAGCTCTTGAGCATAACTGTCCCTCTCCAGAAGCTGACCTTACAGGTGTACAATTTATAGAGCATTTGCATAACATATCTGTATGTAACACCCCCCTGTATCCATCTCGAGGGCCATGGAGACTATTCCAGCTCCTGTTGCTGCTGACTGCGTGAAGTCCTCCTACGGGCCTCTTAGACACATGAACGTTGCCATTAGCCGCCGTTTATTCATAAACCAGTAACTTCAGCAAGTAGCGAATCAGGAATGAACGCTTTCTGGCTTTTGGGCCCTCGGTTTCTCGCAGATAGTGGAATCTGATATAGAAATGGAAGCTGCGACCAAAAATCCAAAGAATAAAAAAAATGCAAACCGAGCCTTACGGTGTCAGTCGAGTTTTGAAGTCTTCAGGTTAGTCTTAAAGACTATTGTTAAATGGGTTGTCAGCAAAAGGCTGTCCCAGAACCGGCAGTTTTACTTCAGACACTTGATTCTGAGCTTCATTTTTCCTTTCAGCAGCCGTCAGGTCAGCTGTCACAAGGTTGTTTGTTTTCATTCAGAACATCTGCTTGGAGGATCGAACGTAAAGTGCAGCTTAAGTGCTGCCGGTTAAATTGACTTTTTGACGGACACCTTTGAGATGGCGGCTCATTTTGTGTAGTACGGAAGTGTTTTGGGATCCTTCCGCCGGTTCCTTGCTGAACAGGGCGAAGGTTTACCTTGTGGGCAGATAACAAAAGAGATTTTAAAAAGAAAGTGAACAGATTAAATCATCTTTGAGTGATACTGTATAATGTGAGAGCACTATTAGGAGCCCACATTCAGCTCACGGTTCTGCGGATTTTTCACAGGTTCATGCGCAGCAGCGACTCCCACAGCCCCTCTTTCTCCATTGTTTCCTCTGTTTTCCTTTGCTGACATCACGCTGGCCGGAAAAAGCGGATACGACGAGGGGGAATGAAGAAGGAACCACGTAAAAAATGGGAGAAAAGGGCAGAGAGCGGTGTTTGGAAAGAGGTGGAGTGACATTATTCTAAAAATAAGATTACGTTGAAGAACGGTGAGATACATTTGGCACCGTGTGTGGTGGCAGAGCGTCATGAGGAGGTGAGTGGACAGTATATAATACGGAACAGATGAACGATATAGATGTGGGTCTGGGAATTGCCCGTGATGCATTGCTGTGACACTACATGGTGAAAGAGTGGTTTTGGAAAATGTAGGTAGTAATAATAAAACAAATCCAGAAGCGCACATTTAGTGTCGACTGATTTTGTACGTATATGTATTTATGATCTTCAAGTTCAGCATTCAGAAATGTTGAGAAACGTCTTTTTTTCCACACAGAGATACGCTCACAGCCCACTTTTCTACACTCTGGATGTACATTGCAGTCCAGCTGTGATCACTTCAGGTTTGACAGCAGGACACGTCTTGGGCCTTGGACAAGCAACCATGAGCTATGCATGCAGACGCTTAACCTCTGTCCCACCATGTTGTCATGGCAACATCAGGACAACACACAGCTGGATGTTTCCCTCTGTATAGAATATACCTTTAAGCTTAAAGGATGCATTTACAGATTCTTTTTTTTTTTTTTTTACTTTTTACCTGTTTTACCTGTTTTGAAGGGACACTGCGTAAGCAGATTAGAAGATGATTTCATGGAAGGATGGATGGAGAACCCATTACATCTCACTAAAGAACAAATGCTGCATGGCTTGGTCATCACTTACTTCTGACCTCAAAGCGAACGTTCATATGTAAAAATCAGAGGCGACAGGGAAACTGAACGGCTGCACACATTCGACCGACTGACCAAAAGGGAGTAAAAGCGTTAAAAAAATGAAAAACTCACACATATATAATGAGATTAATATATATTTTTTAAAATTAGAACATCAATAACTGTAAAGTAGGTTTTAATGTTAACTTTTGAACGTTTTAACTTGAGATTCAGACTTAAAAGAAGGAGCAAATATTTAGCTGAAAATACTTCTGAAGGTCAAAATGTCTTTTTGCCACAAAGGTCTTGCTGCATTTTGGGCAAGTGGTTGAGGGAGACCCTACGTGTTGTAAAACATCGCATATAACTGACTGCCTTCACCTTTTCCCGCATCATCTAAGAAGCTTTGTGAAACATCTGGAGTTTTCAAGCATAATTTAAAAGTAATGGAAATGGGTCAATATAAAACTGTCTTTTCCTTCTGCAAAGTCTTGCTATCATACCCCTGAGAACAATGTTTGACCTGAATTATTTCAGCAAAAATATCCAGCTTTAGAGATGGTGAAAGTGGTAAATCTGGATATGTGTCAGTGAAGCCACTAAATGATAAAATAAATGTAAAAATAAATGTAACAATAAATGAATAAATAAATACATTTTTTACAAAGAACAATCCATTAATAAATGACAACACAAATCGTAAAAAATTCTTTTCACAAGTACTGAACAGACAGTTGAAAATTATCCTATCAGACTAATACAGAACAGGTGCTGCTGTGGACCCCACCGTCCCTCGCTCTGTTCCCATCTTAATATATACGTACAAGCAGGTTCGACTCTGCTAGTCTTCCTTTCTTAGGTGGGAAAAACAGGTGAATGTTGCGGCCCATTAGATGACTGGAAAATGTAACTTTGGTTTAGGTTTATTTTTATGTAGTTTCCTTCCCAACAGGTCACCTCAAGGCTTTTGGGAGAGAAGTAGCTGAGTTCCACGGTTCTGGTGGCGAAATGGTGTAGCGGTGGAAAGGTAAAAGTAATAAGAAATTGTATAATAACCAAACTGTTTAACCACTGAAGTAGTTGTATTTAGTATGAAAGTACTGTTAGTGCTGTTGGACTGGTGACTGCAGAGAGTGACGCCCTGGTTGCAGTCAAGTGGGAAGGAAAACAATGAAAGATGCCACCAAACTTTATTAGCCTTCCTTCACTAATATGTGCAGTGCTGTGTGTGTCATGTACAGTTCCTTATTCATTTTCACAGTTTTATTTGCTCAAAAATAAATACTAGCTCCTGAACATGCGGACGACACTGACAGCAACATGTGTGTCGGCCATGGTGATGCGGAAGCAGTGACAAGAAAGTTATCACTAAATCACTAAAATTTATTACCTTTAAACTCACTGAATTTGCTATGTTTGTGTGTGGAGTGTGTACAGCAGGTGCAGATTGATGTGCAGACGGTACTCACACATTATATACCACCAAAATGTACTAACTTCCAATTTGTGTGGATCTGAGTGAGAACTTAAGTGAACGTGTTAATAGAGTATCTGAGCAGTGTGTGTGTGTGTGTGTGTGTGTGTGTGTGTGTGTGGGTGTGTGTGTGTGATTCAATTTTAAATGTTCAAAATAGTAAGCAGCTGTTTTGGAGGTTAAGGGACTTGACTACGCAAAAACCTCACCGAGGTTGAGATGTGCTTGTGTGCCAAATTTCGAGTGCTTGGTTTGACAAACAAAGCTGAACAAAAAAACTAGCAGAGCTGTATAGATATAGAAATAGAAGTAGCACTGAGATAAGTAACAGTATGACACATCCTTAAAAAGAAGCAGCGGAAAAGCCCGAGGCAATGGTGCAAATGAGAAGAACACAAAAAACTAGAAGGTAATGAGCAGTACAAAATGTTAGGCGGTCCCAGGCCAACTGGCCGCCCATTAGGAAAAGTGTGGGTTTGCTAAGAGGAGAGAAAGAATTTGCAGAGACGTGAGATGGACGTCAGGAAAGACCTTGTTTGGTCATTGGCTGGTCTTCAATGGGTCTGTCATACAAATGCTTTGCAGGCCTCGACTTGGTGAAGCTCATCTTAAGTAAGAAGAGAGGATACAAACTTTAGAGGTGGGGTGTAAATACGTATCGACAGCAGCCACAGACAGGCACCTTCTGTGAAATTTAACCCAGCTGTGTGAACAAGTAAATATAAGCAATTTAACACTGTAAATTGCTTCTGAGAAAAGTGTTGGCAAAATAAATAATAGTAGTTAGTATTAAATCGGTTTATTAGATATTAGATTTACTCTGTGGGAGAACCTTGCAACGTGGGAGGTTCATCATTTAACAGTTTGTTTGGCCGTAGGCATAACTGGCACGGCTGCCCATTCATTCCAGTTTGTAAAGCTGCTGGACTGGCAAAACCAGGATTGACAGACGTGGAAAACAACCAAACAGACGTTTAAGGTTCCGCAGCCCACGTGCCTTGTGGTACTTCCTCCTCTGAAGATGTCCAGCACCACCTAGAGATTCTCACCCAGTACTGCTGTTCTTCCGTGCAACCAGTGTGGTAGAAAAATGTCGGCAGACAGAATTAGGCAAAAGAGAAGGAGGACGAAGCTTTCAAATACGACTTTATTGCACCCTAAGCGCCAAGGCAGAGTACCGCACTCAGAAACAGAGTGACACCTGGCTGCAGGTTAGATTCTCCACACCCTTGGGGTCAGAGCATCCTGTTGTGGGAGACCTCAGCAAAGCGCTCTTCAGCAGTGTCTGCACCCGCTGACTTTCCAGCCGCTCTTCTCGCCTCGAACCATTTGACCTCCACCCCAGCAAGCACGTTCGCTGGACTTAGTGCAAATTTTAAAATGCAAATTATAAAGTACACATTTAAATGAATAAAGGAAACGGACAGATTTGGAAAAGAGGAAGAGGAAGGTTAAGATTTTAGCCCAGTATAAAGGAAGTTTTAAAAAAGCTATTAACTGGAGGAGTGACTAAAAGAAAAAAACTCTATTTGTTTGTTTGTTTGTTTTTGTTTGGTATGAGTCAACAAACTTGAGTCATCCAGTCACAGGACTTGGGGGGGGGGGTGACGGTTGCGATCTGTTGCCCACAGTTACAGTCCCCTGAAAGCTTAAAAATAAATAACCTGGGTCACCTTTCCTTACTCAGGCGAATGAAACTGTGGAGGAAGTAGAAATATGTGAACATAAAGCAGTGTAATAGTCTGGATTGGCGGTTGCACAGGAACAGAACATATCGCTTATTCAGCATCTGCAGTCGAGGCCACTTTTCTGCTTTGGAACCAGACCTACAGCATATTTATGTAGTCGTGTTTTACCTCCTGGAAATGACCAGTTAAACAACACATATACATGCAGTCATGTAAGGGTGTAAAGTATTATTTGTTATTGTTTATGTTCTATGCTCTATTTATGTACTTGCATTAGTCCTCAAAAGTGTTTAAATTTCTTCCCAAAATGGTCCATTGTACAGCCCTTAACTGCAATTTTATGTCCAAGCTTAGCTGCCCTGTTATGAAGTTTGTACAAACGTTGCAACGCAGTTGCCGGCAAAGGGGAGGGTAGTGCTGTGGAGTCACCATCGTCCGCGTCCTCTGAAGTGAAGATGAAGCCATAAACCAGCAACTTGGAGCGTTTACGATTGTCAAAGGGTCGAATAGTGAGTATCCACTTAACCGATGTCATTAATGTAGGAATATGGCCCATGGGCCCAGAAAATTTTATCCAGTGACACAAACTGCCCACCTTTCAGGTATCCACTTTTCTGATGTTGTGTCCCTTTAACAGGAAAAGGGCCCAAATGGTACAGTGGCGAAAGTATCCACTTAACTGAATTATCCATTTAGCCAATATCCACTTAGGTGGACTGGACTCTACAAAGAAGCTAAGAAGATTTAAAGAGCATTTCTTTGTAACTCAAACTGTCGGAGGCAGTAATACCTACATCATGTAAGGTAGCTATCTTCTGAAAGTAACCTCAGCCCAAACTCCATCTGGGAGGTGGCCGGGTGTGACTGGAAACTGGGCAGCAGTCAAAGGAGAAAAGGTATGAGTGCTGTTGCTGAGGTTGTGAGGAGAGCGGCACCAACACCGTGGATGTGGCCAACGCCATGGATGTGGATCAGGAGGCATGAGGTGTGGGTTTGAGATGCTGTTGCCTGAACCAGCACCCTGCAATGTGTGTATGTAATAAAAAAATCAGTTATTTATTACAACTGCATGCGATTAAAAAGATAAGCAATAACCCCCACAAGCAAAAAACAAAACAATGGAAAAAATGCTGGCTTTCAACCCCTTTCTCATCTTTTTCTTCACGCTTTCATTCGGGCTCACCTGTCTGTCTGCTGTGTGTGCTGTAGACGTGGTTTAACCCAAATCAGGCCGATTTTTTTTTGCACACAAGCCTCCAGAAACACGACAGGTTGGCAAACAACTGTGGGTTCAACAGCTTTCATGCTGACTTCTCAGACTGATGGTGGAGTCTTATGGCTGTGGCAGCCACTGTGGGTCCTGTGAAGCAGTCTGACTCAGAATTTATTCTGAAACCTGGGTCTAAATTTACAGCTTGAGAAGTTCAGCTTTTGTACTGCTTGATAGCTTCTAATTCTGGGTGTTGTGGATGATGGACTGAGGAAACACATCACTGGAAGAAAGAAAGCAGAGTTCTCAAGGGCAGCTCTGCTCCTCTGGCAGCTTCTGCTGCTGTGGTTCAGCAACTCAAGAAGCAAGAGTGATTTATCGTCAAACACCATTATAAAGCAGGTGTACATGGGAGAATGAAGTGAAGATCCGCAGGTCCACGGTGCACAGAACGGGAGAAAGAAAATTTCAAATTATAAGAATAGTTGTAGTAACAAAAGATATAGATGGATATAGAAATTATACAGATACACATAAATATATACAAATATAGATCGAAGTTTTAAAAGTATACGTGAAAGATAAATATAACCTATAGATAAATTATAAATAACTACAACAATAAACAGTACACATATATGTATGCACATGCACATGTATGTGTGTATACACACACACACACGTAAACATAAACAAAACCTACAGATACACACATATATGGTGGGTATCAGTGGTTATGATCAGTAGTGGTGGAGGTGATGGGGCCTGAGATCAGCCTGTGTTAGGAAGATGTTTGTGAACCTGGTGGTTTTGGGGCTCAGGCTATGATAGCACCTCCAAGACAGCAGAGGACTGAACAGTGGGAGGGGCCTGTGGTGATGATGTGACGCTTGTTGTAGGTGGACTGGATGGTGGACAGTGAGGACCTGGTGATGGACTGGGTAGTCTTTGCTGTGTTTAGGGTTAAATTACCCCACTACTAGGAGCACTGAGCCATATAACTACATATACACTACATGTCTGCTGTAGCCTTGTGTAAATGTATGTTATTATCGCTTACAGATATGTGCTCTCCTGTTCACTGTGTGTCGTACAGCTTTGGCCACCACTGGGTTCTACAGCTGTCTTTCTCACTGTCTTCTGCGGTTGACTGCCATCTCACTGAGGGGACAATCACAGTGGAACAGCAAACATCCTCGCAGCGATTACTGTAATAGGCCCTGTGAGTAACGGTCTCCGTATCTCAGCAAATGATTTTGCATAGTCTAATGACTTTTTCCTCCTAGCACAGCCTCTCAGTCAGGGAAAATGTCATTCTGCCAACTTAATTTAGTCTACTGCTGTGGCTTGCTGTCCAAGACCTAACTAAGTCAGCTGAGTGTGTCAGGGCTGTCTACCCTGGTAATGAAGCACTGACCACAGGATGTCTGCAGTGTTGTTGACATGACAACTTTTTACTTTTTTTTGGGGGGTAGGCTCATGAGAAATTGCCCCTATCCAGACTTGTCTCTAGTGATACAAGTGTGGATGAAGATGACGTACAGACTGACTGATTCACACGACACATCCCCAGAGATGCCCGCTTTTCCAAACTGTAGTGGCTTTAGGAAGCGGTGGCTTTGCTTTAATCCTGTCCTGTGAGACGAGGCAGGTGGTCTTTAAGCACGACTATGTCTAATAGCTGATTTTCTTCAGTAGGCAGGTGTCCATTGAAGCCAGTATGGGTGGTTCTGAAAGCAGGAGGAGAGGGAGCTTTTGGCAGCTGCCATTATTGTTACCCTACTTCTCCCTACATATATCTCAGTCCCCAAAACAGACACAGCTAAAGAATCTTGAGTATCTTGAAAAAGAATCCAGCCCTCAGCACTATTTTCACATTTCATTGTCTTGGGACTCTAAACTTACAAAATATTAAAGCAGGAATTTGTCCAGCTAAATTGCAGAAATGTAGATCGCGTGTAACACAAATTGAAAACCTTTCAACAGTTTACTAAAAAGTAAAAATCAGAATTGTGAGATTTAAAAAGTATTCACCCCCTTTGTGAATCCAAGGCTAGCTTTGCTCGGGTGGGGTGTGTTATCTTACCGGCTCACCCAGTTTGTTGGTGGTCTCTGTCTGTGTAGGACATGGGTGGATCATCTGTTCTCAGGTAACTTGTGAGGATAAATACCCCCTTCTCACTGAGGACCGGCAGTATGGTAGAGATTTTCCACATAGCAAAGCAAAATGAAGACAAAAGAGGATTCAAAACAAGTCAAGGAGGTGATCATACAAGACCATCTCAAGGGCACTGAACACACCTCAGAGCTCAGTGCAGTTCATCATACGGAAATGGAAAAAATACAAAGCTACAGCTACACTGCATAGATCAGACCGCCACTTTAAACTTAGTCCCCAAACAAGAACAGCTCTTGTCAGAGAGGCTGAAATCGAGATGATGTTGAGTGTTAAGATTTACGCCACACATAGGACTTAATGTTCAAGTCAAAAAGATCTACTTTAGTCTTTCTGCCACATCTTTGCAGTGTCTTCTAAGTGATGCTTTGCAAATTCTTTACAGGTCAGGACATTTTTTTCCAGCCAGGGCTTCTTCCTTGTCACTTCCATAAAGGCCCTTTTTGCCCAGTGCCTTCAACCACCTTAAAGTGGGAACCGGGATGGTTGACCACTGAGCTTGTTGTTACTCTACACTTTAAAATCACACACGATACCATCTGCTTCCTTGTGTTGATACTGAAATGGTGGCTTGACTGACACCGTGAAACAGACACCTCAGTCAGATGCCTGTACTCCATCTCATCACCTTTCTCTACACACCAAACGTCAGAGAACTTCTGAAGGTGACCCTGCCTACATTAGTCCAGCCCAGTCCAGCCTTCATGGTCAGACCGTGGGCACCTTTGTGTAGGACTGTTAAATGGTTACATTAATATGCCAAAGTCTTGTTGACCTGTTCATGACTGTTGTTTCTTTTCTATACATATCATCTTTTTAACATTTAAACAAACAAATGAGGATCTTTTCTGCAATAATCTGAACCAGGTGCCTTTGTTGGGATGTAGTATCTAACCAGCAAGATGCCAGCTGCTTTTATTCCAAGTCTTAATATTATTGTAACCATTTACTATCACTGTATAGTAGTGTCCCGTCTGCACTGTATGCAAGCAGTTTGTCTAGAAGATACAATAAGTTTAGCAGACTAATTTATACAGATGGGAAGAATAAGCCCTGTTCATTTATTGCTTATCGTTCTTATTTCCTCACCGCTTTGATTTGTGGATGGAATCAGGAAAGTGCCGAGCCATCAAAACAGCCGATTGAAATATCTTTCCAGATGGGTACATTTTATTTTTCCATCTAGAAGAATGTTCCACGATGAAAGAGCTCCCTCAAAAATCAGCAATTTATTGCCCCCCCCCCCCAAAAAAACAGTGTGTTCTCCTCCCAGCTTCTCAATTTCCCTCAGCATCGCCTGAGCACATGCAGCACATCTGCAACTCATAGAAAATCAAGCCTGCAACATACAACTAAAGCGACTTTGACATTTTAAGTGCATGTTGGTGCCACAGACCCTCAGCTGCTCAGGGGACATGGCGTTTGAATCCAACTCTCTTCTCCTTGGGTTGCAGCCCACAAACACGCAGTGAGTAAGGAAACCCGTCATTCCTGCCTCGCCTTGAAGACCATGCAGGTGGTCAATACGAGCCAGACTCAGCTCCGTGGCACTTCCGCCCATCATTTACTGCATACATACATGTTAAACACTGACCTTCTCACATTTCTAACAGTCACACCAAATAACGTAGCCGGTGACGTCACGACTGCCAGAAACCTTTAAAAAATTGAACACTTTCTGTATTTCATGAACCCCTGCGGAGCAATACAAAAAATATAACACAATGACACTAGGAAAGACAGAATTTTATGACAGCATAACACACTGATCGCATCGCCAAACACTTCGATATTTGTTTACGATCTATGAGGGAAAGCTAAGCCCAGCCGATGGTGCACCACAAAGGACAGAGACTAATGAATTCATTGATCGGGGTCTGATTTGCCACCTTCCGTCTGCTCTGAAGAGTGCAACTTTTCCCAATCCATCTCGAACCCCTTCCATTCCGATCACCTAATCCATTACGCCTTTCTCACCGCTGAACGTCAGCATTTCTGCCATCCCGCCCCGGGCCTGTCATTTTTCTCCGCTCCAGCCCAGCTAGAGGGAAAGGAGAAAAAGATGCCCACTCTTCTTGAAAAGAACCGTATTTTATTTTGAGATGCAACTGCAGCAAGGCAGGAAACTTCACAAAAATAAATACAGCAGTTTTCTCGCAGAGACGCAGTGGAAAGCGGGGTTGTCGGAATTGTGTCCTGATAAAAAGTCTTACACAGTTCAGTCCACCTTCTTCTTTGACAGTAAGCAGTTCATGGCATGGGACACAAGCTCAGGATGGGATGTCAAACTATGGGGGAGACCCCTGTACAGTAATGAGAAGTCCTTTCCAGTCTGGAAGTGGATTACAGACAGTGACTCGAAGTACAGACAACAAGTTGCATTTGTACAGTCAAGACACTGGAGCTTTTGGGTGAATGAAGGCTCCAACAAAAAATGGATGAGCGACCACAAAGCACACTTCCCCTATGGAAGAACCTTTCTGAGATGTCCCCCCACCGCCACTCTTGATAGCACATTTAGTCATTAGTCACATAGTCAGCTCAGATGAAGTCCTTGGACACAGCTTCTACAAAGTTTGGTGCAGACATGAGGATCGAGATGGTGCAGATGATGTTGAAGACGCTGAAAGCCACCAGGCAAAGACGATCGATGACAGCCGCGGCAAACTTCCACTGCTCTGACACACTATCGTTTTCGTCTTGCTCGCGGAAGTGATCTGCCAAAAAGCGCAGCTCCTCCAGGATGGCCTGGAGCTGAGAGTCCACACCAACAACTTGTGAAGCTCCTACTCCTGTGGCCACACTTGACAACGCCCCAATAGCCAGGCCCATGCCACTGGACACGGTGCTGGCACAGCCGATGCTGTCCACATTTTGGGGTTGCAGGGGAACGTGCGGAGTGGGACTGCCTGCTAAACCTGCTGGAACTCCCCTTTGGCCCAGGCCACCGTTCCTCTGGGCTGGGTCCGGGCCGAGAGGTGGGTCATCTAGATTCTGGAAGCCAATGTAGAGCAGGTTGCCATTGTTGGCACTGGCCTGGGCATGCAGATGTGGATGGCTGGTGTGTGGCAGGTTCTGTGGATGCAGTGGATGCAAAGGTGGGTCTTGGGGGTTGGGGATGCTGCCACTCTGGGAACCTGAAGAACAGCGGCGTAGGTGGGGGGTGCAAGGAGGGCGCTCAGGGTCATTGCTTTCTCCTGGACGCTTCATCCTTAGAAACCAAGCAATCCACTGCAGCAAGACTAACTGAACCTGATAGGGACACGCAAAAAGGGAGACAGGGTATAGCTAGGGTAAAGCTAGGTCAACACATAACAATAAAATAATTCTTGAAACAATAAAATAACCCAAACCAAGGTAGATTAGCCAATCCAACATGTAGGACATACATCACTGTCAGACCATTACAGCTAGATTCACCTCTCAGACAAGAAGCAGAAAGAACATTTACCAAATGTTAAACTTACAGTGATCTACCAACTTCTAACTGGATCATTTTGTACTGGAGCAATGGAGTACAGACCCTGCTCCAGAGCACTACAGCAGAAGACAGAGATTGGAGGTTTGAAACCTAAGTCCTGAAACTTTGGCCCAATGCAAAGTAACTACTACCTTACTTGCTTCCCAACATAACCTACAAAATCGAGCTACCACAGTGTCGGTACTCAACAGCTTTACACTGACAGTGCAGAGGCTACCGATTCATTCAGAACTTGATCGAAGATGTGTTCACTGATGAAAAAACAGTGCAACTGAGAGAAGATATGGAAGCGAGAAAACACACAAACATACTGGGGAGGAAAAGACACACTAAAGGGATGGGTAAACAGATTGGAGCCCGGGAGAGGATGGAAACAGGCTGTTGCAGAAGAGGAGAGGAAAAACACAGTCGCTATGGTGGATGGGTGTAGACATGGTCAAAGGGAAGGACAGAAACATCAGCGAGACACTGACAGTGGACAGAGAAAGAAATAGAAGACTGATCCTACCCATTTGGGCATGTTTCCTCCATTTGGATCATGATGGTGATACTGGAGTACCACCACTGTGGCTATAACTGACATGCCCACAATGATCATAATACTAGCAAAGTACTGCCCTGGAAGGGGGGAGACAATGAAAATGCAAATGACCACCTGCAATTCACATTTGAAAAGAATTTGCCAAACTCATTTATTTGCACATTTCAGTTCCTTTGCAAAGACTTAGAAACGCTTCAAAAATGCTCAACTTTAAACAACTAAGTAACTCATTGATTTTCTGCCATTTGTTCACATCCACGGAAGACTGACCTATTAAGGGTATGGAGTCTGAAGTGGCCGGCATGATTTCTGCCACTAGCAGCATAAAGACGGTGAGAGAGAGCAGCACAGTGATACCTGTGATTTGGATGCAAAGGACGACAGAGGAGACATGAGTTCTCTGGAGAAGGAGCCGGGTAAGCAGGAGAAACACACGATCAATTTCACTCAGATTCACCCAGGGCTGCACTGATCTATAACCAGTAACTATCCTTCGCCACTCTTCCATTATCTGCTCCTTCTGCACGTCTCCTCCTTAAACAATCCGTTGTCACTGTTAGACAGTGATTCTTGGCATGACAAGGCAAACGGCTGCCAAGCCAGCAGGGCACATGGGAACAAGGGGTGGAGGACACACACTGCAGACAAAGTGAAAGATGAACATGCAGTTGTCATCTCTACGATGCTCTGCGTCAGTCACCTTTCTGTTAAATAATACTTCAGGACACTTGACACTCGATGTCTCACATGCCTTCGCTCATTCACTCCCTTTGCTGCTCCCTCTTCAGCTCCTCCTCTCAAGCCCCCCTTTCCCCTTTCATCCTGTCTCGTTGCCCTCTCTCACCCAAGGAGATCTTTTCTCCTGAGTCAGCAGGCAGCAAGAAAATGAGCAGCGTCATGGAGGACAGTAGAACGCAGGGGATCAGCAGGTTGAGAGCATAGTACAGCGTGCGCCGGCGGATGGTCACGACAAAAGTCACGTCTGGGTACGGCTCCTTGCAGCAGTCATAGTACAGCTCATTCCTGTTGCCAGGAACTCCTGGAACAGAGAGGAAGAGAGATGTTGTCCGAAACGTGCATCCGGCTTTGAAATAATACTACCGCAAGCAGAGGGTTACTGAGGGTGGATTACTCACCCACCAGATCCCACTCTCCGTTGGGCATGTACCCTGAGATATCAGCCTCGTTCATCTGCAGGTCCAACAGCCATCCATCATAGGTCCAGGAGCCAAATTTCATCTCACACTTCTGAATGTCGAACGGGAACCAACGCACGTCCACATTGCACGTGCTCATGAAGATGCCTAGTTGACCAGAGAGACTGCAGCGTTGGACTTGAAGACAGACTGCTGTGCTGCACATAAAAAAAACACTTTGGTCTTCAGTTCTTCTTGCAGGAAGAAATACTGCATTTGGGGGAGACCGCGTTTCCCCTCTTCTGGTCTCTACAAATCAGACGCACTGGCTCAACATTTAGGTTGCCGGAACAGGGTTCTACTTAAGTAAAAATCCCATCAGCCACGATCCATAACCTATTACCAGCTGGTCCTGGAAGCCTAGAGCCGTGGACTAGACAAGATACCGGAGCATTGATCACACACACTAGAAGCAATTTAGAGCCCATTTAAGATATATGTCTTTGCACTGTTTGAAGAAACGCACACAAACACGGGGAAAAGACAAACTCCACACAAAGCTGGGAGCGAACCTACATCCAGCTGTGCAACACAGGCGGTGTAAGTGACCTTTCGTGAGAAAGACTGAGGAGCAACAGCCGGTAGCTTAGTACACACAAAAGAGCCTAGATCTGACTCCCATTTCCTGCTGAGGTGCCTGACGGTTAGTTTAGGAGTTAACCCAACATACAGTGCTGTGCAAAAGTGTTAGACATGCAACTTGAATGTCTGTTGAGAAGTACAGGTGGATTCTTATCTACCATCAGGGAGGTTTCTGGTTGGTCCCAAATTCATTCTGCAGCCTGAGAATGACCTCAAACACCCAATCTCAGTCATACACAACTATCTTCAGCAACAGGTGGTATGGTCCCCACAGAGCCCTGATCTCAACATGATCAAGTCAGTCTGAGAGGACATGCAGAGACAGTCAAAGTGTGCAGAAGAACTGTGGTCGGTTTCTCAAAATGTTTGGAAGAACCTACCAAGCTCTACCTTAAACTGCATGCAAGTTTGCATAAGAGAATTGATGGTGTTTTAAAGGCAAAGGGTGGTCCCACCAAATATTGATCTGACTGAGGTTTTTTTGTCTGCTGCACTTTTTAGAATATTTATCGATTAATAAGTATTCATGGCATTATTTTTGGAACCATCCTCGCCTTATAGCATTTTTCCCACAGGTGCCTTTCCCACAGACTTTTGCACAGAACTGGTCCTGTAAACATACCCGAGTGGGTAAGTAACTGTAAATGGTTTAACCCCGTGTGTTACTTACAGCACAGCCAAACAGATCCCTCAGGGCTATTTTAAAATCCTTACCGTGCTTTAGGTATATAAGTTCCTTTGGTAGTATGGAGGGAAATAATGGTGTGGCAAGTAGTTTTTTTGTTTATTTTTTTTGAAATTCAAAATAATATGAGTATTTGGACTGCTAAATGGTAAATTTATACCTGTGCTACCTGAGCTCTTCGGTGTGCTTCAACTTGGTTTTGGAAGAAGAAAAAAAAGTCACGTTTATCAAACCGTGTCAGATTCACTGATCCGCCGTGACGTAAGGAAACACCGCTTCTCGGAGGGTGTGAACCGAACATTCGGCGAAGGAACAGGTGCAGGTTGCTCACCTGGAGGCAGGTACTGACAGAAACCGCTGGAGTTGACCAGTATATTGGTCTTGAATGTAGAATCAAACTTGTCGTCAGCACTGAAGATAGAAAACAGGAGGCAGATGAATGGATTGTTGTTTATAGACAAAATAGCCAGATCCACGACTGTGACCAGACAACATAACCTACAAATAATAAAGTTTTGTCCGGGTTTTTTTTCCAGCCTCAAATCACCACACGTACAAATTTACTAACTGAACAAATATGCTAAAAATTATAAAATTTTTAATTCCATGACCATAGATCATGTCTAAATCCACATGTTTTGTTGTGCCTCCAAAGAGCTTTAAATAAGTCACCGAATCCACCACCTCTGAGAACATTCATCCTGTTTGGTGGTAAGAACTGAAGGCCAAGATACTGAGCTAACAGACAACAGCAGTTAATACATAACATATAAACAATGTTACAGCACATAGGAAAGCATAATAAAACTTTATTTTACTTGCCTGTTGTAAAGGAGGATGTCAGGTGTCCAGATCTGGTCCGTTGTGAATCGTAGGTTTTTCACTCCAGGGTATTCAGACTGGTTCCACTTTAGGTAGTGGTCATACCAATGCTAGGGATAAAACGCCTTCATTTACATGAAAATGGTCGTGCGTCCATTTCACGAATCTCAGAAGTTAACACCTCTGCCATGAAACACGCACGACGCTGCGGAAAGTTCTCGCACCTATATACGATCTTTCACCAATCCACTCGTTTTTTACATTAAACCACCCGCTTTGTCCATCGCACCGACTGCCTCACACCCCGCACACGTTTCCAGCACTACTCACGCTTTCTCACCATTTGAAGCCAGATGTTGGTAGTGAGAACCTGATTCTTTTCATCCTGAAAGACACAAATAAAGCTGTTTCAGCAGGATTTGTTCAAAATGCTGGAAGGTCAGCCGGGTTCAGGAAACACTAGCAAGCGGAGCGCGTTCGGAAAGTGGACAGAATTACAAATTCTTGTAGATAGTAGTAGTAGATGAGTAGGACACACGGGAGCACAAATGGACAGGAGGACATTTACCGAGAGGCAAGTGAAGACAAAGGGTAGATTCTGAGAGACGGAGGGGTGGACACACCACAGGGGGGTAGGGTGTGAGTATGTAGGTGGATGACAGGTGGACCACCCAGGTAGACAAGGGTTAGGATAAGCAGACAAAAATACAGAGCACATGCAGGAAGACAAAGTGGAATAAAGATGCTGGTCAAGTACACAGAAGTCGTACCACATCCATTATCTGCACAAGGATCAAGGTTAGATTGACAGTGAGTGGAAGTGAGTCATTGGCCACTGGTCTCTCCATGCGATTGTAATCCTTCAGGAGGTGTTTCAGGAGGTACCGCTGATGGGGACCTTGCTGTGACACTGTGCAAGGGAGACAAGAAGAAGTTAGAGGGAAAACGGAGGAAGGAGAAGGAGCCACAGGGAGAATTTCAAACCATCTCCTCAAGGGTAGAGGTTAAACACACGACGGCCACAACACTGCAGGCCTCCACATTACAAGCATCACTTGCTTCTGGAGGTCAGGCTTTGGTAGGAATTGTGAAGACTTTTCACAACCGTCCGTTTCAGACGGAAAAATAATGATAGATGACACGAGACCCGAATTATTCAGCCAATATTTTTGCCTACAAAACATGCAAAAATCCTGTTTTCAGCGCAGAGAAAATCTGCTTCAAAACAAAGTCCCTCGTAAGAACTGTACTGTATGCTTTTAAATTGCACATTTAAGACAGACATATTCAAATTCATTCAAAATACTTTTGTGTGCTTCTTCACCCCATTTATACGGAGAGGTTTGTTTATAATTATTCTCTTTTTATTCTGTTGCTTCATTCTTAATCGTTCATGTTCGCTATACACACACCTGCACCTCATCTTCTGAGCACAGTTGGTACGAGAAGCGAGTCTGTAAGATCTCCCACTAGATCAGAGTTAATAAGAGTTTAACAAAACTTTTTGGTTTTATTAAGTTTAATCCCTCAGTTTATTCAAATTTGTTGCAACACTTCAATTTATTTTTACTTCTTTCATCAGTAACCAATACAATGCAGGGTCTTGGGGTTTGTCTATCCTGGAAGCAGAGCACGAGACAGGGTGCCGCATAGAAAGGTCTCCAGTTTATCTTATTTTCTGCTCACATGAAGCAACACTGAAGGTAAGTCTACAAAGTACATGTCTGCTCACTCACTTCCAGTACCTGCTTGTCCTGGTCAGCGTTGTGGTGGTCTGGAGCCAGTCCCAGGGTAACTGGGCTGTAGTCAAGGAGGGGTGCACCCGAGATGGGCCGCCACTATATCCCAAGCTAATGACGTGCACACATTCACTCACAGTCACACACTATGGCTGACCTGAAACACATCTTTGGACTGTGGGTGGAAATCAGAGCGCACACATTCACTCTCGCATGGCCTCTCAAAGTGTTTCCTCTTTAATGCCGACTACGCAGTGGTAGAAAAGTACCTCCGTTTATTAGTTTCTGTAAAGTCTCTGACTTTGCTACATAAAGCAATGTGAGGCGTAACTGAAGTCCACTCTCCGCAGGTCTGAGATGCTGAACCCCCCACCCCTCAGCAGCACACAAGTTTCTATTCTGTCTGAACGTGTCTGTTCTCTAGCCTAAACGCGGAAATGCAGGTCCTTTTCACTCCGCAACATAGAAACTTCCATAGTTGACCATTTGATGTGACAAAATGAGCTGGGAAATGTGTTTATCTTCAAAAAAGCTGGATGTTCATAGCACAAGGTAAAAGTGCACCAGGTAGTAAAGTTTCTTTCAATATTTTAATGCTTTTTTTTAGCCCCGTGGAGTCATTAAAAGATGGTTGTCTGGAGCAGTGACATTTCACAGTAGTGAAGTTTGCTCTTGTGCTGTTTCATGCAGCCTGGATTCTCCTGGTTGAATGGTGGGGTCCTACAGCAGTGATGTTGTCTGTAGCTATGAAGAAAACAAAAGTGCAAGAGCTGCTATATGTTTAAAATGAGACTCAGACATCAGCACCGAACAACGTGTCTCTGCCTTGTGTTGCTGTGATAGTGGAGAGCTTTAAGCAACTACATCCCAAGTCGTGACATAAAACTACAAATTCAGCAAAAAAAAAAAAACCTTCACAAACGTGCACAGACAAAAACACGTCCTCGGTGCTGTCGTGTACTTTTCTCTTTTGCGCACCGTCGCTCCGGCTCCCATGACAGAAGCAGCAGAAAACATGAAGCAGCAGCATCTCATAAAACCTCACAAAATCACACATTCAGCACGAGCCTCGCGAACACGTGTTTCCCCCACGCACCTCCCGTCCCACGGCGCTCCAACTTTCTTCTTTCACGCATGAAAGTATGAAAAAGAGAAAAAGAAGAAAGGGGGAAAGATGACGTACCGTGGAACAAAGCTGAGAAACTACAGAGGAGAAGCAGCGTGACGTTCCACATGTTCCTGCGTGAAGGTGAGGCACAGAGAGACTAAGACGTGCAGCCGGTCCGCAGGGCTGTAAGACACTACAGTCAGACAGGAGTAAGAAACTGATTCTACACACACAGGTCAGAGGGAGAGAGAGAGAGAGAGAGAGGGAGAGAGAGAGAGAGGGAGGGAGGGAGAGGGAGAGAGAGGGAGGGAG
>UFQX01000962.1:0-92402 GCA_900497675.1 Arapaima gigas
GTTTATCCACCCATCTATCTATCTATCTATCTATCTATCTATCTATCTATCTATCTATCTATCCATCCATCCATTGGTCTGTCTCTCTGTCTGTCTATCTATCTATCTATCTATTTATCCATCCATCCATCCATCCATCCATCTATCTATCTATCTATACATCCATCCAACCATCCATCCATCGATCTATCTATCTATCTGTCTGTGCTGGTTACTATTGACGGTTCCCTTCCACATCCTCCATGTTATAAGGAGCCGATGGAGGCCGAGGCCGTTGGAGGAGATGACTAAGCAGCCGTCTGCAGGCCTAAACAAGTTCCTGAGCTGCGGTGAATTGTAACCTCCAGCACGGCGAGTGACTTGTGTATAAATCAAAAGCGCCGGGCGTTTGCCGCCATCACTCTTATCGCTCGGCGAGCGCCACTCAGAGCCGGATATTTCAACATGCAATTAATTTCCAGAAAGAAAGTGAGAAATTCATTTGTCGCTTGTAATTGGGTTTCATTTCGGCGCGTCTCCAGAAGGAGATAGCGGCTGCCCTGACCCCGGCTGTTCTGCGAAAAGCACAGGGGGGTGGAGAGGGGGCGTCGCTGCCGGAGCCGCTGAAGATGCGGTGATGTTCGTGAGCCTGAGCGGGGAGGCCCATCCGTGCTCATCTAGACCCGGCAGCTGCTCGGCGGCCCAGCCAAGGAACCTGTGACATTGAGACAAAAATCAGACCTCCGTCTTTCACAATTATTGACGATGACAAGATGTTTTTACTTCCAGTTGCTCTGGTTTCCTCCCACAGTCCAAAGGCATGAATTTCAGGTTCTTCTAAATTGCCCATAGCGTGTGTGTGTGTGGGGTCACCCATCCGTGTTACCCAGCCAAGCACCCTGTGCTTCTGGAACAGTCTCCGGGCCACCGTGACCCTCCTCAGGATCAGCGTTTACTCATAATGGACGGACGTAAAAATCGATTTCACGTTTACTAACAGGACTATTTGCGCAACTTTCTGCTGGGCTAAATCGAACTTTTCTTTTCAAAACCCTAAATTTTACATTTATTTCTTTGTTGATCTTATTAATTAATCCTTATTAGTTGTGAGATGAAATAAATAAGAGCAGAAGCGCCCGTTGTGGTGTTCTTGCTGTTCTTCACTAGGTGTCGCTGTTTTCCTCTCCTGGGCCACAGACCAGCAGGGACAGATGGTACAGTGGATGCCAGCTTCTCTGGTGGGGGGGAATAAAAACCTTTTGAATTTTTAAAGACAAATTTCAGCAGCGTTAAAAGAGATGGAGAGGAGCGCAGCTGAAACCTGCGAGTCAAGTGGCGAAGAGAGCCAGGTCTCGCTTGATTGACACATCTAAGGTGGCATTTTTAGAGATGTTTTTGATCTCTGACACGATGCGGTTTTGAGTTCGGCTCATTTATAATGGATGAGTGTGTTGCACTTTGGGGGCCTCCGGTTCAAACACTAAATGTGGCTGCGTTTAAAAAAAAAAAAAAAAAAAAAAAAGACGGGCGTGTGGAAGCGGAACCACGTGTGGACTGTGAGAGGGACCGGCAGGCGCCTTCAGGCGAGGCGCGGAGAGCGGACAGTCGATGCTGCTGATGTGCACCTTGCCATGTTATTCGTGTTGAGGGTTGCCATTACTTGGCGTGCGGTCAAGGTTGGGGGCCTTTGTGGACCACGCTGACTAACGTTCATCTCAGCGGCCCCCTCAGCTCGTGTGTTTGAACGGAACTGCGTGACCCTCCGATGAAATGTGGCTCTGGGCGGGTGGTGCAGCCTGGGGACGTGCATCGCTTATGCTGGGGTTTCTTATTAAAAACAAAATTATTAGTGCCACTCACAAGAAAACACACCATCAACACCTTGTTGGAATTCCTCTCCTCCTCAGGGTGTCAAATAATAGTCGCACCTGCAGCCATCATAGCCACCATACAGTCCAGGTGAGGGGGGGCAGGATTTTGTACAGTTTAGATTTTTAAAAATGTTTTATCTGCTTATTTTAATGTGCAATGACAATTCAAAATTACTACAAAAATAGAATATATATAATACATCTGGAGTCTTGTGCAATGAAATGTTTCAAAGATGTTTAAACCATTTTTTCAACATGGTAAATCATTGGTATCAGGTAAACTCTGCATATGCAACCCCAGAATATGTGATTTCTGCAATTTTAATACCGGGCCTCGGTTTACGCAGCAGACACTGCGCTGCAACACAGAGAAATGAAGGAATTTTGAGTTCCCATGTCGCACGACAAGTTTTCTCCTGTACAGTAAGGCAACCTCTAAGGGACCAACTTTGCTAATATCCTTACAGCTTCATGGCTCATGTTTTCTTCATTTCTGTACATTTGTGAAGAGTCTCCATCTTATCCACGTAAATAAAGTGGCGCAATCTCCTGCATGCCGTGTGCGTGTGTGTGTGTGTGTGTTTTACAGCGTTTTAGTGATATTTAGAAAATTTGTTTTGGGATTTTTGTATGGGCTGGGAACACATTACTGTTTTTCCCATTTAAAATAATGGAAGGTAGCATCCCGGTAGATGTAATTTCTATGTGCGTGTCAACAAATGAAGTGTGTAAATGGGGGTTATCGCTATTATAAATTACTCAAAGGGCTACAGTAAAAGAGTGTTGCATGAGGTAATGGAGGAATTTCTGTATTTATTGCCAGTTCCCTAATGTTTAGGTAAAACGGTACCAGTCGTAGGCCCTGGTAGGAGGAGCATTTAACCTGGTCACACAGTGAACAAGTGGTTACTAGCAGTGCATCGCATCCCGACCCTGACATTCACTGTTCGGTGACAATCTGAGTCGTTCATTTAGTTACAAGCCAACCTCAGACCCTCCTGCTCAAAGTTAGATGCTTCGCAGCTGCAGCTGAAATTAAGCATTTTACTCTGCGGAAATGAATTTATTTGACAAATCGTGCTGTTGCCGGTTTCTAGGAACCGCCGCTAACGTGTGAACCTAGCGTGTGTTGGAGACCCAGGTGCCTTTGCTTTGCGCTATTTGATCTATTTACCCGCACGGCTATTTGCTTTGAAATGAATGTCATTTCCACACCCAGCGGATGCCTGGCGCTTCGGAGGACAAAACCCCATTTAACCCCAAAGGCCATCCCATCATAAAACGCGGTTGCTGTGTAACTTGTTTCCAAGGGAAAGCGCAGCTGAAGAAGAGAAGTGGCTTATTCAGGGTCACCAAGTACAATGAGCATCGGAGCTGAACCGCTTGTAAACAGGGCGTGTACCTGCTCTCCGAATGACTCCCTTCCTCTGCGAGTCAAAGATACTATTAAATCCCAACCCGCTTTGTGTTTCTTTGTGCTTCTTCTTCCTTTCTAAATCGCAAGTGCGCGTCTACAGCGGCCACCGAACATGCGGCGCATCTGGTTCTCCGAGCAGCAGTCGCGCTTTGGCTCCGTCAGCAGGCGTGACGCCCGAATTTGCGGAGGACGGGTACAGCTGCCGGAAGGGCGTGTTTAAAACGTGTCACTCAAATCGGTGCATTTTCCACGCTGTCCTCTGGGACCGATTTGCGACTGATGCTTGGCACGCCAGCACGCAGAATTCATTTCAGAACGCGACACCATCTAATTAATTCCGCAGCATTTAAAAACCTGTACAAAAAAAAGGCTGCTCTCAAAATCACAGGGCATTTCATCACAGAGCCAGATGTCTTGTTCCATTATAAGCAGAGGAATAATCGGGCAGCAATAGCATCCAGCTGTATAATAGTTGCGGTTAAATCTTCATATTCTACAGCGATATTAATTTTACACTCGTGGATTTATTTTTTTTTAAGCATCACTGTCCGACACGCAAGGTTTAACCGCCCAGGTAGTAGACGCACGCAGGGAGCCGACGTTCTGAGATAACAGGGGCATCTTCGGTGTTCTGTTTCTCGATCTCACCGTTAGGAAGGCTTGAGAAAGGTTCACAGTTCAGGGTACCACCGAGAAGAAGGGAAAGACCCGTGGAGCGGGGTTCTTCACACGAGGTATGAAATAATTGAAGCGTATGGCTGCTCGGAGGAGGAGACAGAGGAGGAGGAGGCCATTACCCTGGGCAGAAATGATATTTTGCAAGCCAGTATTATGTCTGGCATCGAAACAAGCCTGGCTGCGTGTGACGTCGGCTGCTTCATTTTATTCTTGGCATAAATTAGGCACATGACTGATTACACGTTCAAGATACAGGGAGCGGAGACAAATGGGCTCTTACTCGATCAGAAAAAGAGATCTGCTGGCTCATCAGGGAGGCATCCTTTCCTCCAGGAGGCTTTTTTTTCTTTTTTTAGGCCCCACTGTTTACTGCACGCTGACCTGAAGCCACAAGCAGGCTTTGGACCACCTCGTGGCTTCTTCACAGATACATCACCTCGCGAGGCGAACTGGCACAAAACATAGGCGCAGTTTAGCCCAAATAGCATCGCCACATCCCCTCAAAATCGGACAGTTACTTCAGAAGTTAACGTGAGCCAACAAAGTACTACAAAATTATTTGACCTGGATTGCCCTATAGTGCTGCAGGTCAGTCCGCCGGTGGCTGTTCATTTCTTTTGTAGCTACGCATGACAACGAACATCCCACAGGTTTATCAAACGCCCTCAAACGCAACACAAGGACGTACGGAACGCAACGTTTACTTATGAATTCAACCTTTGATGCAAGAGAACAGCGAGGACAAAAGGCGAAATCAATGCGCTGCTCCAAAGGAACTGTCACCGAACAAGTCGGCTTTGTCCGCACGGGGGCCGCGATCATTACGCCACGTGAAGATAGCAAACAAGGAGCGATGGCGGTTGAAAGCTTATTGAAGCCAGGCTGGAAAGAATTAGACCGTATGGCGGGGGGACATGCCCAATCCAAATCCGGTCTTTGTGAACGTGAAGAAGTGCCTTGAAAGCGGAGGCAGAGCTATTAAGCGCAACTTCTTGTGAAGGCAAATTCCCGTAACCCCGATGTGTGTCAGAAGTGGTCCGAAAGGGCCGTGGAACCATTGTGAGCGTGTCGTACAGTATAACTGCCTCAACTCATGCAGGGTAGTGTGTTTTCCCGAGAATATAACTTCCAGCATACACCCGGTCGCTTTATAAAGACATTTTTCACACAGCTTTAACAGACATTCACTTCATTCCCTCCATTTTAACTGCGTTGGAAGTGGGTCGCGAATAGGAAACGAGTGGTAGAAATAGCTAGAAAGAACATCAGGTTGAAAACATTGTATTTGTTGAACCGACCACCCCACTTTTCTTCTGCTGTATTGAACTCACCCCCCCGAAAGCTTTCCGATGCCAAACGACATCGTTCCTCAGTACAGAACCGTCCGTCGTCCTTGTGTGCTGTGGACCCCTGCCTGAACCCCGTGTCACACTCTACTCCGAATTTTTCACTTTGTCTGACCTAGGAAGTTAGATCTGACGTTATCTGGTGCCAGTCAAAAGCCGGCCACCGAAAGGGAACCTTTGCCATAAAACGTGGGAGCGAAGGCACGGAAGTGCGTGGACGAGGCTGAACCGGACCAAAAGTATTACCGGCGACGACGGGTAACCTATTCTTGGGTTCTTCTATGCTTCTGCGCAAAACTCGGACGAATATTTAGGCGGCCGGGGATGCGAAATCGCTCTCCGCATTTCAGCGCGTGCAAACAGGGCCTTTTGTTGCGCAGATTTCCCACCTTAAATGTCTGACGACTGTATAACGTAGGATGAGTGTCGTGAAGGTGTCCTACAGTTTCCCAACACGTTTCACCGACTTCCACTGCTACGTGGCACCTTGTGCGTAATAAAAGCCCCCGAAATTAAATGTGTGGTAAACAAGGAAACATAATGAAAATGCCTTATCTCTGGCATTGCACTTGCCATTAGGGATAGTATTCTCTTAATACAGCAATTCGGTTTGCAAATGAATTAAGCAAGGCAATATTTTCCTCCATTAATGTTTTGCTCGAGCCATTATGCTTCCTTGATAACACTGATGCAAATGGCATTTCATTCTTTGTTATAGGCCCTAATGTGTCTCATCCACGCTAATCCCCCCCCCGCCATATAACGGAGAGCAAATTAGCAAAATCAATTTATGAAACACCCCAAAGAGATGCTCTCGCACGATGGAGGAGATACGGAGCGGCCGTGGGACGCGGCCCAGGTGCCGGATGCGTGAGTTCACCGCAAACTCCACCACGGCGATTCCTTGTTGGGAGGAAAAAAAAAACAAGCGCAATTACGACCGCGACGGTACGGAACCCGGTTTCGGCAGTCGACAGGTTAGCTAGCCCCCCGAAACACACGCCACCACCACTTCGTATTTTGGGGATGGAAGGAAATGCGGAGAAGCCACTAGGGGGCACTGCGATGCGTTGCTTCCGGGGGGCATTTAACGTTTGTTCATTTCTATTTCAGCACATAATAACTGCGAAGATGTTTAAAACATTGCATAGTAATAAGAAATGGCTCGACTGATTATTTTTTCACCATTTTAATGCGGGGAGATTAAACCCTTGAGGCAGAAAACAGCCGAACACATTAGTTCCGAACCCAGAAGGGGGAAACAACCGTATCGTTCGGAAGGCAGTTAGTGCATTTGTACAAATTAAGACGACCACATAAAATGTATTTGTTTGTTGTCTTAAACACGCCGATTTCAAAAAACCAGGCAGTGCAGGGGATGAAGACGGCGAGACGGGAACTCGTATGTCTAGTGAAACAAAGGCGAAACCAGTTCTTTCAGAAACGGAGCCACTTGGCTCACACACACACACACACACACACACACACACACACACACACACACACACACGTTAGGTGGACTTTCCTGATATGCTTGACAGCTTATTTCTCAACAGCGATGCGAGGTGCTGTCGGGTCTACTTCTTATTCAAAGGACTCGCGAAGAAGGGAGCTGCCAAACGGACACACCCTCCATTCCCTTTTGTCCTCCGGTTCTCTTTCACAGATGCTCGTGTTTCTAGAAGTGCAAGTCAGCAACCTGCTAAATAAAGGTGTAATGTTTAAACCACGAGACTTGCTGGGGGGCTGAGGGCTCCTCTAGATTAATAAAAAGGGGTGAAAAGTTGCTTTTGTTCTATGCGACGAAGAATTTTTACGGATGGATAAGAACGCTTTGGTGACCATTCCGGCGGCCTGAAGTAATAAAAAGTTATTTAGGGAGCAAGAAAATCTCTCGGTGTCTTTACTTATCCTCTACGTGTGATGTCAGAACTCCAAGCCCGGTCAGAGACCGGAGTTTAACATTTCGCAGAAGCAAAAACCCTTTCCGAGTTCAACGCACTTGACTAAAACCTCACGTAGGGCGAGAAGCGCCTGTGCGGCGAATTTCAAGTCTGCGGCGCGAGAAACAAAACGGCGCGTAAAGAACAAACGAACAGACAGACGAAGAGACGGCGAGCGTTACGGGTGCGGAGATAAACTGAGTCGGAAGTGCACCGTAAATAAAGTCCCACGTCGTGCGAGCGCCACGCAGGCTTCAAACAACTTTGTGATCTGAGGGAAGGAGCAGAGTGATGCGAGGAAATGGCCCGTGATTTGAACGTCTCCGTTCTTTGAGAGACGCCACGTTGTGCATTAAAGGCAAAAAACAAAAAAAAAAAAAAAAATGTTTTCTCTGCATGTCATGAATGAGAACAAAGGAAAGAGAGCTCGTGTGGTGCATTTAAACCGTGGCCTCAGCGTTTCCCGGGTTCCCTCTCTTGGTCATGTTCACATTGCATATATTGTGTATGAACCTGAATTTTTTATGCTTTCAAAAAGGGGGTTTTTTCCCGCTTGACTCACGCGACCCGCCGTCTGAAGAGGAAGGAGGATACGGTGAATTTCCCCCCTGCTTCACGTCCTTTTCTTCCAGGACAGCCTCCGGACCACGGTAATCCTGCCGCGGCGACCTGGTTGCTGACAACGGAAAACACTTACTGTACATTCGAATTTTCTCTGTTTACTGCAGCTTCCCATATTTGGTGGCCCCGTTTGGCAGCCGTAATGGCTGCAGTCCTCAGCTCTCATCTCTGGGATCATCGCTGGGTTTTCCTAAGCGGTTAAACACAAGGCCTCGGACCCCCGGTGTCTGCCCCTCTTCTAACTCGGGGACTTAATTTAGTTTCTCCTCTGTCTCCCGATTTTCTTCTTACACGTCGTTCATCTTCATTTACGGCACCACAATCTCTTGCAACAGATCCTTGGTGGAATTTGCAACCTGGCGGTAGCCTGCGGAGTGCAGAGCTCTACCTCCCGCCTTTTAAAAGCAACCAGTTGCCGAAGTATTCTCTCCTTCCGAGGTATCGTTCATTTCATTGTTAGAAACGTTTATGGGTTCCTGAGCCCACTGACACCCATTTATGTTAAAATATCCCCCGGATTCCTTTAGAACGAATACAATTATTCAAACAGTTGACCTTAGTTAACGGCACAACAAGGCAGCTTCGCTCGCTCGAGAATCCGGTGCGGCCACCAGCGTTCGTCCAGCTTTTTCATACCCGTTACGCGGCACAGATTTATCAGATGCTGGAACACGATATAAAAACGTAGGAAACGGTTTTTAACTAATTATTTGTGCATTTAACGCAGATACGGAACAGAAGAGCAGAAACAGTGAGTGTTTGGACTGTGCGAACGGGGGCCATGATAACAGAGGGAATTGCAGGTGAGACCCACAAACAGGGGGTGATGGAGGTTGAGAGAAGTAGCGGTAAAGCCAAACTGTAACTACAAAGGAGACTGTATGGTGGCGCTGGTCTCAGCTCAGTTGTCAGGAGGCATGTGATAGTCAAATGAAGTCTTCATAAACGCTGCAAGAAGCGTCATAAACCGAAGGAAAGGTGCTAAATGAAATTCCTGCTAATGTAGAGGTCTTGTAACCGAAATGGAGGTGTCATGGGAGACGACTATACTGGACATTTTTTTCTTCCTAAGACTCCTTTCAGGCTCGGATCATTGTTCTGCTGAAACGCGAATCTCCATGCAGGTCTCAGGGGCCTTCGGGGAGTGAAGTAGATCCTCCACCTGGACTTCCCTCTGTTTTCTCCACGGTTCCCCGAAAGCCTCTGTGCTGATGAAAAACTCTCCGGCAACACGACGCTGCTACCGTTGTACTTCGCAGTTGTATGCAGTGCCTGGATGACTCTTTAGCCCTCGTCATCTTTCCTACATTTTCTGCATATTCAAAGAGTTATTGGCATGGCTTCCTTCTGAACACCCTTTCAGATACATGAGATTTGAAGAACGCCTGAGTTATAGGCAGTTTTTTCGCGTAACAGTTTTAAACTCAATAAGCCTTATCGAGTCGTCGCCGGTCTTCAGCCGGTACGCTTCTCACTCGGCTGGGCCGAGAGCGAAGCCTCGGTGAAGCTGCGTACCTTCCCACTTCTTGATGGTTCGGTTGACGGAGCTCGAACGATATTCAGTACCTATGAAACGTTTAATAATCTACACCTTTTGTATAGTCTCAGTAAAGATCTTGAGAGCTCTCTCCTTAGTATGTTTGCTTTGTATGCTCTGCCCAAAAGTGCATACTTACAAAGACACCCTCACGTCTACTCCGTCTCAAATATCTCAGCCGCTTTTCTTGGGCAAACAGACGGACTCTTTTCAGTTCATCGCCTGCTCGGCAAAAGCGGTTTTTCGCAGCTGCGCTTATTCACGGGACTCGTCTGAAAGGGAGTGAAAAGTTACGCCGCCAAGTGTACCAGGTGATGGTGACCTGTGGCTTTTCAAGAAAGGTTTCTCACGTTCAACACGTATTTCACGTTTGCTTCATTATACAAATACTGCTGCGAGTCCCTCCCCTCCTCCTTTGCGACATAATTGCGAAACATCCATGGAGGGGATGGTATATTTCTGAAATCCAGCACAAAATAATTCGTTGCATATCTTTAAACTCCAGCCTATGCGGTCCTAGAGACTACCAGATGTTATTAAAAGCGGGTCGAGAGCCCCTGGTCAATCTGCATTCGAAAGACAAGTAGAACGTCTTCTGCAGAGCCGTTCTTTAGTGCAGCATCTCGTCGCACCGAATTAACATAAATTATCATTAGATTTGAGTGTGTTGTGGTGTCTCTTATGGTGTGTGAAACAACCGCATTCCGCGGATGATCCTGGACCAAGTGGAGGTATTAAATCCGACTCATTTGCTCAGCTAAAACACTCGGGTACTTTAGTGGACAAATAATGAATAATAAACAGTTTGAGCGTAACGTGAATTCGGAAGAGCCGCCGTTAGCGGCGTGTCAGTCGCGCTAAACCCACTTTGGAAAAGACCGGAGCTGTTTATATGGGTGGAATCCATCAGCGCAGCAGGACTTGTGGTCACCAGGGGACTTCGCATCACAGGAGGAACCAACCAAGGATAACCGAGGATGGACAGTTGCAACGCCGGCGTTCAGTGTACTAGTCACGTGTCGTGACAGCACTCGGTCTGATTTGCCTCTCTTCGCTCTGGCAGTTCTACAAGAAACCCAGAAGGCGCGTGAAAAGAAATCTGACCGTAGCGCTTCAAATATAACCACGTTCAGTCTTTCTTTCCAAACAAACGTCAGTCGGTAACTATTCCTGATTTGAAGACTAGACAGAGTCGGGCGGGAAAATGACGTGTTTAGAGAGCGATAAACAAAATGTGTAATTTGGGATTTTCGACAAGTTAAATAAGGACGGTGGCTACCGTGTTCTGCTGCTCTGGGGTCATCCGTCAACTCCGGGCCATTAGCCGACGGCTCCCTTTGAGTCTCGCCTCCTTCTTCACAAGCTTTTTTTCCTGAGGTAACAGACAGAAAATAGAACAAAGAGCTACCAGAAACACTAGGCCGCGTGCAATGAGTTTATGGTGCACGTGGGTTGAGTGTCAGCTCGCGGGAGTCTCGAGTCAATCGTGCAGCTCCACGGTCCAACGCAGGATTTTTTTTTATTTTGCTATAGTTTTTTTTTAATGATGTGTTTTTGATGTTGCTCCCGGTGCCTGAACTAAGTGGTTCCCCCATGTTGTCTCCTTCGCAATCCCCTCAGCCCCTCTATACTCGACGGAAACTAATTAAACTTGTCTGCATGGCAGTTATTTAGTCCTCCTGTCCTTACAGAACCTTTTGAAGGGAACTTTTCAGGAACTCTGCTGTCTGAATGGGGATTTCATTAATAATGAATGGCTATCGGTGGAGCGACATCAACAGTTTGGTGATCTTTACCCGATGTGTACGGTCATATTGAATTATATTTAATGGATACACACAAAGGCTCCCGCCAGTTAACGTGCTGTTTGTCGGATCGGAGCCCCGATTCATCTCCTGTGTCTTATATGTTTCTCTTCGCTCTTTAATGATAGTTCCTTTTCCACACTCTCACAATTTCATACTTACCACGATGCCTTGAATTACAAGCGTGCAGGGAAGTTTCCTGCATGCAGAAGCGTTGTATAAATTGAGTTTTTTCCATTATTATTAACTTAGTAAGGAAAATAATAGATTGACTGAAGGTGGTATGGAGTTAAGTAGCCCGCAACTGATCTGTTTGTGACTCACCAGTTACAAAACAAGTAACTATTTTAGAAAAGATTTAGATTGTTTAACTGATCAGTTCTAAGCTCCTATTTTTGTAACATTCCTCCTCAAGATTATTATTATTATTATTATTATTAACCTAACATTTGTGCTCTTCTATTGCATTCTGTCTCATGAGAGTAAAATGTAAAATTTCATGGATCTCCATCACTAACAGCTTCTTTTGACCTCAGAATGGGCCATGAGGACATTGTCAGTACAAAGAATTATTCAGAAGAAGAAACAAATTAAATTCTGAAATTTGCTATCGTTACTTAAAATTGGAACAAGATGCGAGGGTTCGGCTGCATTCTTTGGATAGTGACACAACAAGCCAGACTGGGGTGGATGGACCATGGGGGGTATGGGACGATATTGCTGCCACCAATTCGGAGGCCATCACGTGCACAGCTACATCTTCAGGAATGACAATAATCCCAGACGTTCCTCACAAAAAAAGCACCTTGGATAAAATATCAACAGAAAAGCCACGGTAAATGGATTAAACTTCAAGGGTGTCAAAATGTTCTAATGCAAGGGATAGTTTAAGATCCCTCTGAGCCTCGAGTCCAACATTATTAAGCAACATTAGAAGGGACACGTTGAATTATCCTTACCAAGGGATACATTTGAGAAGGGATGCTGATAATGGTGAATTTATGTTGCTGGGAATAAATTTATAATTTTAATAATGCCTTTCTTTAGTTGTATAGATTTTATCAAGTTAGGTTGAGTGTATTCTACCTTTAAATATACAACAAACCTCCAGTATATGTTTGCATATGCTTGTGTGACGCACACAGTTTGTGGTCACGTTTGTGTTAATATATTATTTTGTTTTGCTGTTATGTTTTTTGCCACGTTGCGATCTTGTTCGGGGTTCGGTCCTCCAAGGAGGCCGTTACTACATATAGGAGAGCAGTGCTGCCGCTAGGGGGCGCGCGATGGTGGGAGGCGCCCTTGCGACTATATAACCATAGAAGAAATTTTCCCTCAGTTTGACGGGAAATTTGAACCCGAGCCGCCGCTTCGCCTCTCATCTTTTGAACCCGTTTTTACAGGTGGGCAAGAAAATTATAAAGTGTATAATTTGCTTTTAAGTAACTTTGTAAGGAATCTGATGAATGTGTCTTTAAGATGTGAGGTATTGTTTTACGAACGAAGTTTATTTTGTGAACACTTTCAAAACTGATTCGGCAAAAACGTTTGGGTTTGGAAAGTGTGATTAACTGTTTTTTAATCGTTACTATTTGCTTGTTTTTTTTATTTTGTTTAATGTTAAAGTGCAATTTGGTCAAGCCTGGCTAAAAGTTTTAGTGACTATGAGCGTGTAATAATGCGACGGGTAAAACTACTTGTTATAAATCTCTATTCTGACCGCATTTGGAACGAGCGCGGAAGGTTCTAGAAAAGTGTGTTTCACTGTCCTATTAACTTATACACTGTGGATCTGACCGCAGTTATGTATGGATTGTTATGTTTATAAACTACTTCTGTGTATTTAAACGTGGCAAAAGGAAAAAAAAACCTTTTGTATAAAGCGCATGTTTAGGTATATAAAACTTCTGTTATTTTGAAACAGATTATGTGTCTTGCTTGTGTTGTCCAGTCTGTCTGTGGTCATACTGCACGACATATAACACCATCTACATTCCAACAACCCATCATAACATCTGAACCTCAACCAGAAAAATGTTGAACAGAGGGACAGTGACAGGGATCTGCTGTGACTTTGTGTCCCAGTATCATTACTGATGATTACTGATGGTACCGTATAATGGACTGGCAGCCCATGCAAGGCCAGTTTAATAGCCTGATATAGGGTCTGGACCCCTGTGACCCTCCTCAGAAGAAGTGATTACTGAGAGTGGATGGATGGAGGGTCTGCTGGTGCACAAGGAGAAGAGAGTTTGATAGTGTTTTAGTGGTTTTTTTTTTTGGGGGGGGTGGTTTTTTTGAGGGGTTGACGCAGATAATTTCTCCCATTTAAAATAATGGTGAAAAGGCTCCTTATTAAGGTTTTCCCAGTCTAAGTCTTGTTTTCAGGAATGGATTTAGAGTGTAAACTGGATAATGGGCAGATTGTCTCAGAATTTAGGTGGCATGGAAGCTCAGTGTGTAGCACGTGAGTTTGAATTCAGCTCATTCTGTGAGAATGTTTTACCCCCATGTCTGTGTGGGTTTCGTTTGGGTGCTCTGGTTTCCTCTCACAGTACAAAGATATGCAGTAAAGCAGCCTGACCCAGTGACCTTGACCAGGATAAGCAGTTAAGTATATTGGATCTCAGTATTGCTCTTAATTTTTCATGCAGCCTTCTTGTAATTTTTTTTCAAGCCCATGAATTTCGGAGTCCTCTGTATTTTCGCTTTGAAGTTGTGTGTTTTTCTTGGTCCTCCGTGGCACTTAAAATAAGACGTGCGAGTCTCACGTCAAAAAATGTTTCTCCGAGCTGTATGATCACACTGTGTCTGCTGGGTTCTTCGATGAGGCCGTTTAATTATTTTTTCACAACATTTTTAATGAAAGTCATGAATCCAGGCTAAAGTGAACAGATTTTTGCCCCACAAAAAAAATCTGAACCCCTCAATGTGGCACTGTATATGCGGCTTCATTTTGACAATAGGACAGCTGCACCATTAATGTGAAATAAATAAGTGCTTAGACAAAAAAAAAATCAATAAAACACAGAAACAAAGCTTTGACAGTTGAGAGTGCTTCTTATTTATTAATATATATTATTAAAAACTGAAGCCTCTCATTTTGGTCCACCAGTTTTTTTTTTTTTTTTTTTCCTTCCCCTCTTCTGAACTCCAAGTGCGGCAAAGAAAATGACATTTTTATATCCGGCGGCACTGATGGGAAGATAATGAATTTTATTGATTTCCTGTCACCTTGTTATCAGCTGCAAGTCCCTCACTGGTTACTTGTGCAACGGCTCCATCACATCTGTGACCTTATGAACAGAACGGTGACTGACCATGTGTATCTGCCGCAGCTCGTAAGAACTTATAAACAGGTTCCTCTTACATATGGATGACACGGCTTAGCTATCAACATAAAACAAAATACCAGTAAATAACTAAGAAAGTAAGGAAGGAGGCTGGTAAATGACAAATAATCTCCGGGAAATGTATTGCAGCTATCATGACTTTTCTTTTTGTTCTCCCAATTAAGCCATCGATCCCTTCTCCACTTGTTTCAATTCCTTGTATGTAGTCAAGCCCTCAGTTCCTATCTACTGCCATTTGGTCTTTAAAGGTCTTCTTTTTAATGAAATCTGTTATCTGCCTGTTATCCTCTCCTGCTGCCAGACTGATCTTTACTGAGCCTGTGTATTGTTATATAGTTTGAACTCGGGCAAATGACCAGTGGCAGCGACCAATCCCAATCATCTGAACAGACACCGACAATATAGAAAAGCAGTGATTTTTAAAGAGTCTAGTAATATTTCTTTGTCAAATATCCCACCGTTTAAACTTCATCCTCATTACCCCCCAATGACTACAGTCATCTTTTCATCGTCCCCCATATGACTCCCCTAATTTCCTTGGCCTGCTATTGCATTTGTCTTTATAATATCTCTTCTGATCTTTTCTTTAACAAGCCATGACTTTTCTCTCCTAGTGCAGATATTGCCACAGACAGTGTTAGTTAATTAAGTGCTTTAAACAGGCTGCCCCTTTTTTTTATTTTTTTAAAGCAAACTTTCAACTTTTGTGAAGATGCTTAGCCCTTCACCCGGTCGATGGTGATGGAAACCTACAGCAATCAAAGGACCAGAGTATATGTAGATGGATGGTTTCATTTATGCCTGCATAACACGTGCGATTCAATACTATCTCTTAATTAAACATCATATAGCTACATAGTTACTGTGTATGAGGCTTTGCAGCATCGTAAGAAACTCACGGGGAACCTTTTGGTTGGGTGTTGTCATTCATAGCTGAGATTTCCTTTTGATCACGGGAAATGACTTTTCTTGTAATGTCTACCTTTGGTGGCTTGCTGTGTACATTGTGCATATTGCTGACAGTGACATCAAACAAAAAAGTTATTTTGACAGCAGCTGAAATGCCCCCCCCCCCCCCCCCTGTAGGCAGCCCTGCAGTTTCATACCCTCTATTGTTTTGTACAGCTTGTCTTCATCTTTGAGAANCCCCCCCCCTACTGTAGGCAGCCCTGCAGTTTCATACCCTCTATTGTTTTGTACAGCTTGTCTTCATCTTTGAGAATTCACTCACAGTCAATACAGGTAGATCTGAATTTTTCCAAACATTTGTTTCTCAATGGCCACAAAGGTTCTCATTTTTGGTAAGTTATATATTTTTAATCAGCACTGTGGTATTAATTTTGAACTCGCAGTACAAATAAAGCAATTTTGAACTGTCAAACATAGGGCAGCGTTGCGATTAAAGAATTGTGGTGCAATTTTTGCTGGTTGAAAGCTGTAACTTGTTCCAGAGACCAAAGCAAATGCTAACTATTCATGTACAAAAAGGAATAAAGTGTAAAGTAGAGGCTGGACGCCACATGAATGAGGTGTCTCTGAACCAGTGGAACAGTATTAACTTAAAAATATTAATGTGAAGCAAATATCCTGGTGACTATTGAGGTGTTGTAAAACAACATATGCGTGTTAATTGCATTTATTATTTGTTCTGGACCGAGAACATTTCTAGCATTCTCAGTATTTTTGTTCCAACATCAGACCATTAAATGTTAGCCCTCTATTCCATAGTTGAGTTGTTTATTTGACAGATTGCATTCAGTCCACTGTAATACTGAGCTTTGTTGGCATTTTATAAAATTGATTTATCAATATGCTGTGTTTTTCTTTCTTTTCAGTGGCCACTGAATCTTCATTACAGTGTTTTGCAAAGCATCAAAACAAGTAACCAATTTCCAGTGTCAGTTAAACTTAAGGACAAATACTGTGGCAGCTGGACGAATGAGCCCCTGGGGGGGGTTTGAATTAGCCTTTTTAAAACTCTGAAAGGGATGAAAACAAACAGAATTATACACAGCCTGTCACTGAACTGCTTGAAAGTGATGCCTAACTATTCCCAAAGTTTCCGAGAACCACTGGTGAATTGTTCTTCCCTTATACTTGATCTCGCGGCCTACGGCAATGGAAGCAGACGTAGAACACGAGATGGGTTACATGGTGTTACGTAAGGTTCGCAAACACATGATATCAGCACTGCGTCGACGTGTTGAGCTTCTTTGAAACACTTTTGTCTTGTCAGTCGCGCCAAACTGATCAGTGAGAAGATTTGATTGTACGACGGACCCTTAACCAACAAAAATAGTTGCGGCTCATTGGGACTAAATGAGCTGAATGCATTTGAACAAATTCAGTGTAATCGGCACAATAAGAACCTCACAATTAGATTTATTTGCTCTGCAAAATACGAATGCTAGTCAGTTCAAGTGCATAGCTCAGCAAACAGGTAAACAAATGTCACACGTCAGTATGTCAGTTTAACCTTTCGACACAATTTGTAGCCTAAACAGATGGTTCTCAGTTGAAACACAAATATTGAATTACTTTGCAGTCGAATGATTAAGACAATAATTATATCTCTTCCTACACACTTTAGATGAGGGTGACATGTTTTTCATAATTAACATCCCCTCACCCAGTAAGGGTTATGAGCCTTGTTTGCATTCTTTGCGATGGGAAATAAAGAACTTCCGCTGCAGTACGGTAATTCCTCCATGTCTGAACCTAATTCGGCTCTGAAAACGCGTCAGGAAGCAAATTTGAGACACCGAGTGCCTGTTTCCCGTTACTCTAAATGGAGAAGAATAATGTGCTCCCAGCCCATTGGGAAACTCCTATAGAACTACGAAGCTACAGCTTCACCAGGAAAAGCACCAGTTACCTCATTAGAAACGCTTGATGTCGTGAATGTGGTGTTTATACTGTGGTGTGGCGTGTACAGTACAGGACGTTACGCATAGGAGGCGAGGGGTTCGCAGCCCCGCTTCAGTCTCACGACGTGTTGAATGAAGGGAATAAAGACGTGTTTGACAGTGATCTGCCTCAGTTTCACACGACCACCTGCATTTAAATAAATAGGATTATGAAAACGAATCAGAAGCAAACCCCCCCCCAGAGTGCACACAGCAGGAAACGCTCCTCTCAGACGAGCAAGGGTGTTGGTCACGACATCCTCCGTCCCTCTCTTGTATTTCATGTCTGTATTGGAGTTTTGCTCAATCAGAGACCAACACAGTCAAGTCCCAAGTTGCTGATTCTGATTGTACATCTGGGACTGTTGTAGGCAACACACTAGAACCAACACAAACCTCGAAATATTGTGATGCTAGCAGTGGACCTAAAGTTTGTTTCTCTGTAGTGGAGTTATTTAATTGGTGCTTGTTAAAGTTGTTTAAAAAAAAAATCTTCTGGAATTAGAACAGCACTCACAGCATCCTCATCTACGTCCCGCTTAACCAGTTAAGCAGAGTCCGTTGCAACTAAAACAGGAGCACTACAGAGAAGAGCCTTGACACCTTCAGAAGCACTGAAGGTCAGGCCATCAGACCACAGGGACTCTTTGCGCTCACCTAAGCAGTTTTTCTGAGAGGATGTGTTGCAGTGGAGAACTTTTTGTAGAAATCCAAAACAAAACGCCTGCTGAAAAATAGTCACCAAGTGTAGATGTGCCGACAGAAACGGCAGCCCTTAATCTCTAGCAGCAAAATGACGAACAAACAGTCTACTTTCTACGGGCATCGAAACTATGGCTCAACACAGGAGGGGGGAAGACTGGGGCAAAACCTTTCAAGACCGTTTTCGCATTGGGGCTGATTGAGGAGGTCTGGAAATCTTTCACTACAATAATTGTCTATTTCAACTGAGAACTTTTGTAAACTTTTTTTTTTTCCTGCAGTTCCTCTGGTTAAATTCTTCTACGTTTGAATGGCCTGTTCCTGCATTCAGCATCATGAATCTGTACCCCCTGTCCATGGATTGCCTTTGTCCCGAGTTTCCTGCCACAAAGGTGAGAAATGTAGGCGAACCTATTTTTGGCATATCATAATGCAGTTGGTTAGTTTAAAGGATACTTCATTGTCACTGGTGCATTTTGAAACTAAACTGCAAAGTTTTACTACATATAAAAGTATGTTTCGGGGGGGGGGGAGTAGGCCGGATGATTCCCTGGATCCTCCCATCCATGGATTTAACCTGCATTAAATTCCTGGCTGAGCTGTGTAATCAAAATAGTTAGAAAAGCTTGGCTTGTTTGTTCCTTGTTTCACTAAATTTTCCCCACAGGAGCACCCAACACCTTTTGAATAATCCCCCCCCGACCATTTGCAGTGAACATGTATTATGGCTTATAACTTAAACTATACCTATAAAAGTAAATAAGGCCGTTGTATAACATGACCTAAAAAAGTGTATAAACTAAGTTGTCAACAAAAGACTTGAAACCAGCTTGCTGATTGCCCCCCCCCCCCCACTTTTGAGAAAGTCAACAAGGATTTGACTTTAAAAAGAATCCTTGATGCTTTCATGACCAGCTTTGTCTCTGATCTGCAGGATTTTGCAGGATGTATAATAAAGTTGATCCTCATTAGGCAGAAAACAAAACCAGTGCATTTCAGCTGTGATTGCGGGAGATACCGAAAATTCAGGCAGACATAACCAAGCGAAGCTCTGAAAGAAAGTTCTTTTGAAGTGGGTTGCGAGTGCCGTTACGAATCTGTATGTTTAAAGAATTTGCTACGTGTTGTGTTTGCAGTGCACGATGTGTATACGTTTAGCTCGTGGGTCAATAATTGACACCGAGTCAGAAGATGGTGGTTCGGAACAAACGTCTTTTTCTTCTCTGTCAACTACTAAGTGAGGGAAAACAATGCAGACTTTGTTCCTACTGTATGGGAAGTGCTCATTGCAATAGCAATATATAACATCCCCCTTAATTTAAGGGTCGATAACCAACAGTGGAACACATTACTAAAACTAACTAGAGGCAGCGGGTAGATGCCAATAATGTTCTGCTCGTCCAGGGGATTGTTCTGCCTCACTCCTTGTGGAGATGACTCACTAACAGAACTAAACACAATGACCACCGGAATTTTAGGTTCAGGTTGTCGGCTGGTTTAATCACACGCTTGGGATACTTGCTCCAGCTTTCAGTTATTGGCTGTTGGTTTACACCGTCCACAGCCCACTACGTTGAAGCTGAAGTGTGAAGGTAGTCAACATGAGATGAAGATACAGCACCTACAATTGTTGGTTGCCGAACAGTATCTGGCACAGTGCCACCATCAGGTGACAATCTGTTCAGAATCTCTTGGCTTCAGCAGATCCCTGCTGGTTGTGTGAGGTAACATTTGATCTGAATTACATCTTCAAATGCTTATGACTTTGCTGCCAACTGTGTATGTCCCTTTAATAAGAACCGACTGACCTACTAGAAAGTGTCTTGGCTTTGCACGATTGTCTCTGTACAGTTTGCGAGTCATGAAAGTGGTGTACTGTGGACATCACGCTGGGTTTTAATAGGTCCTGATGAGACTGCAGATTACAGCCTAGGAGCAGTGTTGGCAGGAATGCTTTGGCTGTGTGTGAAGGGTTGTGATAAGTCAAGAAAGAGTCCAAATGCTTTTGCAGATCACAAGAACCCTTGCCAGATTTCAGGTTCTACTTGAGAATCTGTGCAATTGGTTGCGGGGTGAAAGGGGCAGAACGAATGTGCTTGATAGTTATTTTTTAAGAGTGTTGCAAAGTGTCCAGAAGTAAACTGTGCTCCATGATTTGCTGATTAGAGCTTCTCATCTGCCATATTTGCTCAAGAGATTTGGCAGCACACTGATGGGTTTCTTCTATCATTATTAATTCCATTTGTTGCACTTCTGGCCAATATGCGTCAACTGTGATCATATGCATCACCAGACCAAAGCAATGGGTGAAGCAAGGCAGGTTCCATGATCTTTTTAACCTGTTGACCTGCTCTTCTGTCTGCCTGTCAGGAGGCAGGGACTAGACTGTTAGTGATATGGAGATCAGGGCCAATTCAACCAAGATTGGTAGACTGGTAAAACCCTGCTTTGAGGAGGCAAGGGGTTTTCCCATGGAAACTTGAGATGATAGGTTTTAGTAAGCCTGTGAGCAAGTGGTGAGAATAGATGGTGTGTCAATAAGGCCAGGACAGACAGTCACGTACCTGTATTTTTGCATCATCTCTAAGCACTATCAGGTATACTGGAACCCTGACACACAGACTGTGGACTGCAATGTCGTACCCAGAAGTGGGTCTGTTAAGCGAAATGTTAGCATCCATGGTTGTGGGTGCACTGTTCCGAGTATTCTCCCGGGTGGGGATCCCCAGAGATGTCCTCACAGATCAGGGCACCACATTTGTGTCACGCGCTCTAGCCAAACTGTATAAGTTGTTCCGCTTTTCAGCTGTCTGTACCATTGTGTTCCATCACCAAACAGATGGCTTAGTGGAACACTTTAATGAGACCTTGAAAAACATAGTGTGTGACTTTGTGGAAGAGAATCCCGATGCTGGGACTTAATGCAAGATCCCCTTTTTGTTGCAGTATGGGAGGTTCCTCAGCCCTTCGCAGGTTTTCCCGTTTGAGTTATTATATGGGTGACGGCCACAGGACATTTCGGGCATTAAAGAAATCTGGGAGGAGGCCCTGGTAGAAACAAGGTGCACTACATCCGAGACCTGTGAGCAAAACTGCATGCCTTGGGTCATTTATCATGACAGCACTTGCTGCAGGCTCAGGTAAGGCAGGCATATGTATACAACCAGCCAAGCCAGCTGCGTTCTTCTGAACTGGGAGATAAAGTCCTTGTATTGCTCCGCACCGCAGTCTAAATTGCATGCTAAATAGCACACAGCAGATAAGATGTAGATTATGATGCGGTTCAGTTTGACAGAGGTTATGTCTGACAGAATTATCACCTCAATTTGTTTAAAAAAAAAAAAAAAAACCGCACAAGGAACTTGATGCCTCTGGTTACAATGAACTCCAGATGGGAGGACCTGGGACCCCTGCTCCTAAAAACATGGAAATCGTCAGAGATCGCTTTCGGGGGTCAGCTCTCTGAAGCACAAGAGGAAGAGGTGCATATTGGTAGAACAAGAGTTTACTAATGCCCCCCCCCCCGTTTTCCAGGTCTGGCACCTCATACAACACCACGTACAGCCTCAACTGGGCATGGTGGTTCATAGTCTTCTGTACTATTTTCCCTTCCTCAAATAAAAAAGGTTAAGGAGGAAATTGATCAGCTGTTAGAGATGGGGATCAGTGAGAAGTCCCCATGTGAATGTAGTTGCCTGGTAGTGCCAAAACCAGGTCCCTTCTGTTTTGTGTAGATTGTGACTGCATTCACCTTTGTACAAAGTTTGAGTATCACTCAACCTGGGTTGATGAACTGCTGGACTGAGTAACCACGGGCTACTGGCAGATTCTTTTATCCCCGGAGATCTCAGTTTTCTTAGATCATTTTGGTTTACTCCAATTTTTTTATACTTCTGTTTTTGGTTGCACGGTGCCCCCGGGCACCTTCCAGGGGCCGGTGGACAAGGTGCTCTGGTCCCACAACTCCTACACTGCCACCTACCTAGATGATGTTGCTATCTACAGCCCTGATTGTTATTGGTATCTGAAGCACCTCTGAGCAGTCCTAAAGTCTTTGAGGCTGGTGAGGCTTCTACAGCCAACCCTGCAACGTGTACTACTGGGAGGAGTGAGGTATGCTATCCTGGGTTCCTCTCGGGTAGGTGACTGGCCCGTCCTCAGATTGATAAAACCCCAACCATTTCACCCCATTCAACACCAAAGGCCAAAAAGCAGATGAGGTTCTTCCTGGGGTTGGCACCAGCTCACTGACCCTGTCAGACCTCACTTGATAAGGGGCCCCAGATCCAGTCCAATGGGCAAAGGCCTGTCAGACTGACTTCTGAGTGATTAATGAGACATTCTGTGGGAGGTCAGTTCTTGCATGTCCTGACCTCTCCCTTCCCTTGTAGTAGATAGATGCCTCTGAGAGCAGTCCTGTCCCAAAAGTTGGTGATGGGGGGGTGGGGGTGAAACTGTCTAATTCTTTATATCAGCTGAAAATTTACTCTGATAGAGGATGTGTATATAACACCATCAAAAGAGTGTCTCCTCTTTTTTTGGTGATCCTCGCTCTCAGACATTACCTCATGGGTCGGGAGTTCCTGCTATGTACTTGCCACGCTCCCCTTCATTGGCTTCAGTCTGTGAAACACATGCAACAATCTCATCACTTGCAAATATCTGGCACTTCAACCTTTCCGCTTCCAGATGGTAAACTGACCGGGTGTGGAAATGGTCGTGGCAGACTTCCTTTTCTGTCTGATGGTTCCCTGTATCTGGCGAGAAGGGACTGTGACACCACCACATCGTTTGAGGGGCGATATGTGACCCCTGCCCTGTGTCCTCTTCTGGCATCTGTGGTCTTTCCCACCTACCTCAATGCGTCCTTCATGTGAGTTAAGGGGTAGGGTTCCATGCAAAGAACTGGATTAAGGGTGATTTTTAAATTCACAAAATTCTTGCAGATCTGTCCTTTTTCATATTGCTGGAGTAGTGCCAGTGCTGCACTGCACTGGAGACGGGACTCCAATCTCCTCTTCCTTTGCATGTTGTAGAAAGTTTCATACACCCTGTAGGTGAAAGAACTCTGGCATCTCCTCAGGCTTCAGAGACACAACTTCTTTAATCCTTTTCATTGTCTGTAGTGCTTTTAAAAAGTCTGGAGCATCTTAAGCGAAGTGTCTTCATTTCACACCAGGTTAAATTGATTTTTCTTAACCAACTCTGGACCAAAACGTGATGAATAGGCACCTTTGACCACACACAAGAGGAGTATAGCTGTTTGGGCAACAACTCCTTCTGGTGAAACTGCTTTGCTGGTTTTTGAAATAATGTCTGTAGATCTCAGAGGCCGGTGCTTTTACGTTAACTGGTCCTACGTTGATGAGATTAAGGAAGCTGCTGCATTTTGGTCAAACCAAATTTCTGGTGGAATTCCCTCAAATATTGGCTTCAGTCGTGTATGATGTTCCTCCTTTCTCTGCGAGCGCGTTCAAGGCTTCTTATGTCTCTGTCATCCAAGGATGCCAAACTTTCTCTTTCTCCCAAACTCTGTATATATTCCGCTTTCTCACACTTTTTAATTCCTTCAAAATCGCGCTCAAAGCGACCAATCTTCCCACAGTTGTTGTAGTTCTTATGTCACTATGGTTACACGTTACAAAACTAAATTTCTTTACGGATGTGTGTTTAGAACAAGGAAGCGCATTTACTTTCAGTGATCCACTCAGTTGCTGGGATTCGCAGGCTACTGGTCTCCAGCTGAAACAGACCTTTCCATCACTTTCTGGACTGTGAGCGTGTCCTCTGTCAGCAGTCTCTTTTGTGCAGTTTCGCTCCTTAAACTGCACACAAATCTGTCCCAGAGCGCATCCTCCAGATAAGAGGTGAATTCGCGCCGCTGCGACAGCCACGTACCATCCGACCAACTCTCCCTTCTCCCGGTTGCATCTGTGGAAGCAAAAATGCTCCATGATCAGCAAGGGGTTTGGCAAAAAGCGCTGTGTCAGCACGGCTGTTATCTCGGCAAAAGAAACCCTCAGCACCACGGATACTTTAATGTCTTATATTTTATTTGCAGCAACAAACTGCTGTAAGACTTCATCAGAAACATCAATGTGTTCAAAGGTGGCTGCCGTTTCTAGGGCAGTGCATCTCAAAACTTTTATCAGGGGAAAAAAGGTACAGACCACTTTCCTCAAAGTAGCAGAGCTGGGACAACTGTACGCAACTTGTCACCACTTTATATTGTGTCGGCAGCGCACAACATATATTAAATTTACCTCACCTGGGTCAATAATGCAGCGTGAGTCGGAGAATAGCAGCTCAGAACAAACCCTGTTCAGTTTGCTTATTTCTCAACTGTTAAAGGAGGGAAGACAACGCTCAGTGCACCCCCCACGTCCTTCTGTATCCATAACAAACTATTCCAAATTTGTACGAGTGCAAAATAACGTGTGGGGGGAAAATACAGAAGACATAGTACTAAGAGGTTAGCTGCCTTTCTTTAAATTGCCAGTAGTTCCAGTGATAGATGAATATCGAGACCAAAGAGTGATAAAAATACAAAGGGCACAAACATCATAAACTTGAAAATCAAAGCCTGAAGCAAGGGATGTAACGCATTTCACCTGACGTGGCTTTTAGTTTGTCTCGCGATTTGCAGCGCAACAAAGAAAACGTTTGCTTTGCATATCCCTGAGTGAAGACGCTGTTCCTGCTACACAAGGCGCGACAACGCAGGGCTGTGTAACGGGGGCGTCGAATATGGTGAACGTAGGAGGAGGACCATGAGGTATTGCAGACGGAGGGATGGGGAGTCCTCCTCAGGTGAAGAACCGTGGCGTAATTTTCCCTCTCCGCATCTGTTACCTACTTCCCATCCCACACCTACTGCATTAACATTCCCCCGGCCCAGTTCTGATACGAGAAATATACTTCTGATGTTTTTAAACGTCATAACAACTGTGCTGCGGGAGGGTTTGACAAGGGGGAACAGCGGAGGCAGTTTATCTTGGTCAGTTCAGTTCAGCTCAGCTGAGCTGTAGGTGAACCGGTCATTCATGCTAAAATGCATAATCACCCAGGCCTGACATTTCACTTTTTCATCGTGTCCTTCGTTTCCCTTCGTCTCCGATAGCTGTGGTGACCGGGCGCGTGCTGTTTGCTCAAAATAAAACCTAATTATGTTGGGTTTAGCGTCAAGATAATTAAAGTTCTAAAAATAGGCGGGGTGATGAATGCAGTGTCAGAATCGCTGCGTGCCTGGAAGTGTGGCGCACGTGTGGTCGACGGGCGGGGAGGTCTGACGACTAAAGCGAGCGAGTGATCGATATGGTGCGGAAAGCGCTAGATGCCTGAAAGTGCATATTCTTCTAATGAACTTCACCGCTTTTATCGGCTGATTACCACCAGTGCCCCCCCCCCAGTAGAGGGTTATTCGACTGAACAAACTACACAAGTGCCGATATAACCCCCCCCCCCCCCCCCCCCCCCCNCCCCAGGCCCCCCCCCCCAGTAGGAGGTTATTCGACTGAACAAACCACACAAGGGCCGATATAACCCCCCCCCCCCCCCCGCACCTTATATTTGTGAAAGTGACACTGTATAACTTACCGAGCTCACTGAACATTCTTCTTCTTCTGTATGGACTCAGGAGGCCAAAGGTTCAGACAAACCAGAAAAATGGATCAAGATTGGGACAGTACTGTTCTTGCCCTGGTTAGAACATTACTGCTCAAATTTATGGTTCATTAAGTGTTATTGTAACTAAAGTATAAGCACACCATTCCTTTTTTTTTTTTTGGGCGCTGTATGAGGGTTTTTGACAAACACTGATAAAATTAATGTTTTTTACGATGTATCATGACTTTGTTCTTCTCTGGGGTCAAACTGGTGTACCTCAGGGTTCTGTATTGGGTCCATTATTTACTTTTACTTAGTATGTTATCATTTGATACTATTATTCATATCTAGAATTTTAGCTTTCACGCATTTGGTCCCAGTACTCGGTTAGATGTTACTTTTAAACCTGATGATCTGTTGTATGTTGTATCTTTAGGAAATTGCTTTACCATTATACAGCTACAAGTAAAATGTTTTTTATCTTTCAATGCTGGTGAAACTCGGTTAAGGTTTAAGCATTTTATTATATTTTATAACACCCACCCACTACCACTTCATCGTAGTCATAGTCACAGCAGCTTGGCGCCCATCCCAGAGTCACTAGGTTATGCAGCTACACCCCCTGGGTGGGACACCACTCCATCGCAGGGTGGTTACACACGCACAGCCACATACACTGCGGGCAATCTGAAGTGACCAAGTAACCTGAAACACATGTGGGATGAAACTAGAGCAGGTGAGCTTTTAACTCTAATTTGTCTGCAGTGTGCAATTATGTGACGAAATGTGTGTTTGCTGTGGCTACCCTGCGAGGGGCTAGTGTCTGTTTCAGGGTGTGACCCTTTTGCCTTGTGCCCTGTGATTTCAGACCACCATGACCTTGACCAAGAAAAGCAGTTAATGGAAATAAGTTGGTGAGAATATACATGTATGTCAACACAGATGCTCCCACAGACTCTAGACAAATAAGGCTGCTGATCCATGAAGCACTGCTGTGCTGTCACGTCATTGCAAGAGGAGGGGGGGGGGACAAAATATTTTCTGGCACTGAAAAGCAGAAAGGAAAACAAGTCCAGTATAGATGAATTATCTATTATTGTAGAGTTTTGATTCATACAGCAGGTGAAGCTGTGATAATTGGGTCCTTGGGAACAGGCTTGTTGACCTTGAGTTGAATTTACCGGTGAAGACTGCAATCTGAGATTCAGGCCTTGAAGGTTTTCAGCTGAACTCACTCCTGTTGCCTGTGTCCGTTTAAACAGGCTTGTTGACACTGAGATGATCTGCTCTGCATGACCGGGCCTTTGGAAACAAGCTTGTTGACTTTGATCTTCGTTCTTGACCCCTGCCTCACAACAGTCACAGCTGCCACGTCCTTCAGTCTTCATCATACATTTTAACTCTGAATCACATTGGCTTTTTTGTAACCGTTAAAGTCCTTATTGGATAATTTAACCTCTAATTTCACAACCTGTAGCAGAAAAAGTATTTTTTGCATGTCATTTTCAAATGCAGACTGCACCGTGTACCTGATTCACTGCTTGTACTACACAAGCCCACCCTCTTGCACTTTATGCAAGTGAGTTTGACTGACATATGAAACTTATGCTGCTTGGAATCAGTAATCCTGTTTCCTAAGTTCTTTTGACTTTTCACTTCTGCAATCCTTTGCCATTTCAGAATTTTTCTTGCTTCTTTCTTTCCACTGCCAGATTAAGGCCATAAGAAGGGGTGGGCTCCATTGCCCCCTGCCTGTGCCTGCAGTCAGAAATGTGGACCGCCCTCCAGGCTACTTACTCTGTGATCCTCAGAACTGGCACTATACAGATCTCTTTAATGTTGCTCCTTAATAAATTGCTCGAATTGCAATCAAGTCTTCATGGCTGAATCTTAATTAAATTCAAACTTCAAACTGCAGCCCTTCCAGACTAGGAAATATAACTTAAAATCATGCCTCGCAGCTGATTTGCCTCCCTGTACAAATCGGTGCACAAAATCAATCCACCCATCCATTATCACTAACCGCTTCATCCTGGTGAGGGTCGCGGCGGTCTGGAGCCTATCTCAGGATCCACTAACAGCAAGACTATGAAGCTGCGCCCTGGATGGGACTCTAGTTCAGTGAACAAAACGATACTGTTGATGGACTAAGCACATCTATAACTTTACCAATAGTGAAATGTGATAATCATCACCGCGTCCTAAAGAAAATCCCATTCCAGCCGATGGAGCTATTCCCCCTCTTTAGTAATTGTCCTTAACCGTTGGCTTTATCTAACCCTAATGTCTGGATGGGACACCAGTGTGGCAGTCTGTGCAACTGATCGTATGCTGCATGTTGTTGCGGAGGGAAGGAGGTAAAAAGAAGATGACTTTGAGACTGGTGCAAGTGGGTCATGAGTCTGCAACAAAAATAAACATAAAAGTCCTAAAAGGAGAAGGGATCAAGCCAGGACCAGGACTTATCTCAAAAGAAAGTGTGGTTTTGAGGAAGAACTTGGAAGATATGAAGATGGGCTTCAGGCCTTTGACAAGGCCCTGGGAGACGTGGCCATAAATCTAAAGCAGGGAGCCTGTGGGGGTAGAGGAGCCTGTGCCTATATTACCGACTTAATGACAGTGAACAAAGGAAGCGTCCAGTTAGCTGAGTATTCTGATGTTGCTTAGTAAGAGCAAGAGATGGTTTAAGCTGCAAACTTCTGAGCAAATGTATTGTAACCCATCTATCGCCAAGCCAGTGTGTTTTAAACAATATTTCCTAAGCCGACATGCTTGTTTTATCTCAAATGTGTATTCTGAAGAAAATGCAATATGACTGGACAAAGGGGGCTGAGCCCAGTGTCCATATTTGTAAACAAATGTGTACTGAAGGTGATGTAACCTGAAGAATCTAAGGGCCAGGAACAGATGCCCATATTAGAAATACTACGCAAACTATATATACCCTGGAGGGGACCAGTGGCGTGTGCTTGTTGGCGTGGACATAAAAGGCACCGTATCTCACAGATGAGGATTCGCCTGGTGGGAAACCAGTAGTTTTGTCACGAGCGCAATGCACCTGTGGTGTCGAAATCCTCCTGGGGGTAAAAACGTCTTTATGTGATGAAAAGCATCCTTTTTCATCTAAAAAGAGTCAACTTAATCGTTGTCTATCGGGGTTCCGTTAAAAGTGCGAGCTGGGGCTTTCGGTCGAGGGGAGAATCTGTAGTGCCCCCCCCCCCCTTTTTGGCATAGAGACCTCCTATATCAGGGAGGTTCCTGGCTTTGATTCGAGGCAAAAATTTGTTAGCTGATCCCTAGTATTTTAATCTTTTCAGAGAGGGATAACAAGTTGAAAGTGGTTGTTCAGGGTTAGAGGTATAATGTAGGATTGTCCCTGGGGTGGGAGGTGCCTGGTATTAATACCAGCAACACCAAGTCAACCTCTGATATTTTAACCTGCCTATGGAGAAAAGACAGATTAAAAGCGGTAGATTGTCAGATTGAGGGCGATGCACATGATGTGTCACTCAAACTAAAAGCGAAAAACCAGAATGAAGGTAATTTTGAGGAGCATGTTGAGAATGCATCTGCAGTATGATTTAAGCAAATAATCCGCAGAATGAAGAGAATAAGCACAGCCATCCCTTGGTATCTGTAACGTCTCTGTCCGAAAAATTTTTTTTTAAGGCTCTCAAATTTGGAACACTATTCACTGTCTGAATTGAAAACCCGCTTCCGAAAATCTGCACCTGGGAACAAATTTCAACGAACATGTTTCTGCAGGAGTCTGAGCGAGAGGATGCGGTGTTAGGGATGGGAAAGGAGTGTCATTATAGGAAGTGAGCGCGGTTCCAGAGAAGGATCCCTTGGCCATTGTGGGCGAGTTACTTAACTGAAGAAATGAGTTGCAGCGAAGGAATTAAGAGGTGGTTTTACTCGCGTGCATTTGACGGACACGAAGTTGTTCACGATGAACACAACGTGCTCGGTGGATCCCGGCTTCAGCTCATTACTCGCCCTTGGAAGAACTGATCGAGCTAGAAGTGGGAATTACCTCAGAGCAAGTAACTCCAGCCCTGGAGTTTTCAGAGTGAAATTCCCCAGACAGGAAACTTAACAAGTCCAATGCAGTTATATCTCAGCTCTTCTCACAACAGGACCGCGTCTCATTGTCACAGTGTTTAAACATCTTGCACGTTATTCCTGCCGTCGTCTTTGTGCTCAGTGAAAATGTCTTCTAAGAAAGTGGAACAGCTTGTGAAGGAATCCTTAGTTGACTGTTGTAGGTGTTTAAGAGGGCTTTACTGACATGCGGGGAAAGTGTTTTTGGAGGGTTGGGGATGGGCTGGAATGCGTTATTATTGTTCCCATTCAAAATAATAGAATATGCGATGCCGTTATCCAAAAATTCACAATCAGACATGTTTTCAGGAACGGATTACATTTGGATTATTAAGAATTCCTGTACCTGATTTATTCTGTTTCAGGTACAGGATTTACCCATGTTCCTATCAGAACCTAATCCAGATTGCTTGCAGATTTGTAGCTCCTGTACTGAGAATCCAGGACTGGAGAAGGAATAGAAATTTAAATTGGTTTTAACCTGAATCCTAATGGCTGGGCGCAGAACTTTGGATAAGTGGATGTTCCTGCTGCATTTCTACACTGCCTTTTGTTTCCTCTTATGCATTTTAGAAGGTGCATTGAAAGTCTTTTTAGCTGCTCAGTAAACTGGAATTTTCTTTCCGAATGTATGTTAAAAGGAACCCGGCTGACTTACAGTAATCTTCCTTTTCTTAAAAAACCAGTTCCTTTCCCACTATTTGTGTATTTACATCATTCAATTTTCAATAGAGGACTAAATCTTAACCACCTTCTTTCTAAATTTGATAACATGTTTACATTATTTTCCCCTGCTTTGTAGTGCCGGTGTACTTTCCTGTTTCTTCAGTGGGAAGAAATGGAAACTTAAGTAAGGCATTAAATGTACTTATCACTTCCTGACACATTTGCATACTAGTTCTCGCTTTTTCTCTTTGCCTTGCATTTGTAAGCTGGAGACATTAATCGTCTCCACCGCCAGTCAGGTGGTGGACACACTATAGCAAAAGTACAACGTTTTCCATTAGCAATAATCTTATCCCTGTTACTCAGTCCTTATAAAGTTTCGACACTGGAAGTGTGGAAAGGTATGGTACATAAATGAACTGGAGTGAATTAAAAAAGAAATGTATGTCGCGGTGCCTTTAAAAATCAAAATACAGGGCTGGTAACCTTGGCATCACCTTTTGCATCACCCCTGCTCACTTACTCCCCTATTTTTTATTGATTTGCGTGAAAGGCTGCATCCATATCTCAGCTCCCACAACCGAGCACGATGGTTCCGAATACAATGGAAGACATCATTTTGTAACGAGACATTTCAAGGGGTGTGAAAATTAAGCTTTGAATCATCGTTTTCTGAACCTCGAGCATGAATGCTTGCCGCTGTCACCGATTCTATTGCAGAATTATGCAGCAGCCCAAAGCATTTTTGAATGTGGTCCTTTATTCATTCCTGTGGTTATTATCCAGGGTGGGCGCGTTTCCCGTGACAATAGCGGCGAGAGTCCAAACTTCCTGATGAGTGTCTTGTTGGCTTCCAGAGGTCAGGGAAGGGTGGGCCGTAAGTGGCAAAGGGGGAGTCAGACTTGGAGACGAAAGCAGACGAGGAGAGGGTAACAGGCAGCTTGGCATTACTCACAAAGTATGGCGCACAGCAGGTTTGTTTATACAGTAGGCCATTACCCTGAATTAATAGGCCACACGTCGACCTCTGGGGCCGGACTGAGGAACCTGCAGACTTTTCATTAATTCTGTAGCTGCGGTGCCACCATCTTGCTCTCCTCCGCTACTCATCATCGCAAAATGTATCCTCTACCCAGACACTTTCATTTACCCCTCTACTGCTGGTTACTGTGCACATTGGGTTATGCTAATGTGCTGCTTTTTTCTTCTGTTGACACAGCTTGTTGTCTGTAGCTGTGACACAAGCATAAATTTAGAACCAATTTTAATATACATGAGACAAGGTAACACGATGAGATGTAATAGGTATTAGAAATACGGTCTGACTTGAAGTGATACTGATCCCCGATAACAGAAGGTTCCCAGATGCAAAATTTCATGTCGAGATAAGGAGAGATTGCCCTTCTGGTTTCTGAAGGTGCATCGAGATATAAGATTGCCCCTTCCCTAGAAGTGGTTCCCTCTTCCTGAAACTGGGTTTTCTTACAGCAAATGGCTTCCGCGTGTGGCATTTCACTGACACATTTTCGTATTTCCTATCTGGAGATCCGTGGGGCACACAAACACCTACCCACCCTTGGTGACACAAACACAACTTTGTTAGCTATTATGCTGACGTGAATTCGAGTGAGACGTAAGAAGATCGGCTACTAACCTGCCGACATGATCAAACTGATGCTTTGGGCCCACCGCAGCGCCTGGCCTTGCCGGTTCCGTGCCACGTGCCCCAGTGTGGATACTACCAATTTACCAATGTTTACCTGGTTAACGTTTAAGTCTGAACATCTTTATTAACTAGCGCAGGAAATCCCACACTCCTTTTCCTCCATAAGCTTATTGTGAGTCATGAACTGGATTTAATGAATCAGGCGGTTTGGTAAGACATGTTCCAAGAACCACAGAGGAAGAGTCATGTGAACGACTCGCCAATTACGGTCTCTTCTAAGACCTTAGAAATTAAATTAATAGCAGCAAATTCATATAATCATTAAGTATTTTCTACTTCTCAATCTCTGACAAAATGGGCTGTTAAATGTTCTAAGGGCTGTAATGTCTTATGTTAAACAGCCTGTGAGGACCCGAAGTCTGTATTTCGAGAGAAACGTGTCAAATGTTGCACTTCGTTGCACCGATGAACGGCGATCGGAGGGATTTTTACCTGAAGAGGGCAACAATGAACCGCACGACGGAAGCCGAACGAGTCTCACACATGCATAAGCGGCCGTTCGTGGCTCCGGTGCACCGTATAAGGAACGTCTGATAAAATTGCAGATGCATTTTCCATAATCGGCGCCTTCAGACCTGCCCCGGAGTGGCACATTTTATTGCCATTTGAACAAGATTTTTGTATTGTTCCCGTGAGCGAATCGCACTCCGGGAATAATGCTCCAAGTCCCCTGCTTGTTTCTAGTTCATGGGGACGGTTGTCCTCTGCGGGGACACCTTACGAGTTCGAGGGCTTTCAATATGGTAGATGCTCGCAGTCTTTACCTTCACATTTGGGGAGGGTCAGTACTATTGCAACCCTGTAAAAATTCTAAACACTTAGAAATTATTTAACACTCTCAACCGACACTCATTAGGTAGAGAAGTATAAAGGGTAATAGTAAAAGCTGTGTTATAATATGTAAGGATTCAGAACGCAGTTCTTTACGGCTTAATTTAAATACATCTAAAGTGACCCAAGCTGGATATGGTCACAACCAATCTGGTTTGTATCATTACCAAACTGTAATTACCGTTACCTTAATACGTCATTACTCTGGTTATCCCAGCAGCTTCTGATCCAAATCATATCCCATTTAGATGGCCTCTGAATTAAAAAGCAGCGCGTTTTAATTTTTTTCCCAAATTGCGGAACAATTTTGTTCCATTAGGCGTCTAATTTCAACCTGTCAGGGGCAGAGCAAAATTGACTTCCCTATGGGAAAGGTTTTTTTTTTTTTTTGGAAAGTTCTAGTAATTAGTGTGGGAGAACTGGTGTGTGTGTGTGTGTGTGTGTGTGTGTGTGTGTGTGTGTCAGGGTCTGTATGTAAAGGTTAGACCTGCCTTGGACCGTTCTAGTGCCTCGTACCTTGGCACATCTTGCAGTGGCTGGGCTCAGCTGTAAGGCACAGAGCTGTGTAGCTGAAGAATGGATAGAAGAACTGCAGTAATATCTGTTGCAGCTGTCAACAAGACATAATATCTAATAATATCATTTTTAGCTGCATGTCCTTTGACTGCTGCAGTGGCTGGAGTTCAAATGATGCATTACGTTTCCTTAAATACATTATCAACTATGTTATGACGCACGCTTTATATACAGAATTGAAGATTAGTCTTGACCTGAACCCGAGTCTTTGTGCAGGTGCTACAGGGGATTGGGGGAATGTTTTTGCGCTTTCTCATTCCTCGTACTGCTTCCACCGATTAAAAAGGCTTGTCGAGGCAGCAGTAAAGCCGACCTTATGCGGACCACCCTGGGGACAGGGAAACGGCCCCCGGCCAGAGTCACGCGTCTGACGTGCAGCTGAAGTAGTACATTATTGGTGCGACGGTGTGCTACCTATCAGTTTAAGCAACGTGCAGCACGGAGGGCCGGAATTATTTGCGTCGTTGCAGAGAGGACGCCACTGAAGGAAAAGGAAATAAAGATGCAAGTTTTAACAGCAGCCGTAACATTCAGTGGGCGCTGCGCTTGAGGGGAAGTGCCTGCTCTGAGCACCAGCGTGTTGTAGGAACGCCTGGCAGCAGGCGTCTCGCTTGCCGGTGCCCAGGACACCTGTCGAAGGCCTGCGGCGACTGGGCTCATCGACGCGGTGCTATCGTAAATCGCAGTACTTGGGGGGGGGGTCCAATGGCTTTTCACTCTGATTTCTCCCATTTGTCGAGGGTCTTGTGTCATCCCGGGTCATGCTGGCGGAGCACCTCCATGCCCCTAATCCATTTCCCAGCCGCGCTCCAGAGAACAGATGCGCCGGGACGTCTGACCACTGAGCCGCAAAACAGTTTAATTGCATAACGCTCCCCGTGTTGGTGTTTAGTGAGAGCCGAGCGCGGCAAATTTAGGCTAACTTAACGCTTAAGGAAATGTGGGCTTGAATGGTGTTTGCAGGCTGTAGACGGGACATCCGTCTTAATTTGTGCTCTCGGAACCTCATTTATTGGCATGACTCAAACTGGCCACGTGGTTTGTAAGGGTTGTATTTTTGCTTGTCTTTTGTGCTGCAAATATTTTGTGGTTTTTTTTTTTTTTTTTTTTGCAAAAAAGTTGTAAGATTGAGTTGTAAGATTCTCTTTTTGGGGTTGTATATGTGACACGTATGGCTTTTAACCACATGTGATTTTTTTTTTTTTTTAAGTGTTAGATTCCTTTTCATTAGTGTGGCCAGATTTACACTAAGAATTTTAAAGATGTCATTCATGTTTCTTTGGATTGATAGCAGCCAGGGTTTATTAGTGATGTTGTATAACTAGAGCAATTAAAAAAAATGCGTTCTTGATATTTTCCACGTCTTATTGACAAGTGATTTATAGCCCGTGACAGAGTGACAGGTTACTCTCAAATTAAAAATGCATTAACATATCAAAATCACACAGCTGTTTCTTCCAATAATACAGAACACACAAGTGCATAAACTGAGAGACGTTAGTAACTACGGTAACAGATATGAATGTGTTTTTGAAGAACGGCAGTAAAAAAATGATCGGAAAGCAGAAAACTGGCAGATATTCTGTTGACAATATTCCTACATGAAAACATTGTGCAGATAAACGTTCGATTTTGCTCGTACAAAAGCGTCCAAATCGATACGAATACTGAACGGGAAAACGGTAGTATACGTGCTAAACTGCTAATAGAAATAAAACTGATAAATGACCAAAGCATCTTATGTTGTGCCTCCTGTATAGCTGTGAAGCCAAAAGAAGAAAAAGGTGTGTGTGTGTGTGTGTGTGTGTTCGTTCTAGATAGATCTTGCTAATTAGGCTAATGTTACAGTAGTGGTATTAAAGCTCTTCCATCAACCTTCAGGTAGAGGCATTAAACACGTAACAAAAAAAACGCACGCTATTCCTTAATTAGCTCCCCAGACAAACATATTGAAATGTGCTTGTATGTTGATTTAGCCGATTTATACAAGACTGTATAGTAAATCAAAGAAAAGATAAATACTTTTCATTGTCTCCTTGTTTGAGCCACATTTAGCCAAGACATGATGCAGTTTAGCCTATAATGAGAGCACTTCTGATACCAAATTTAATTGCTCCAAATTAAGTCGGAAATTCTGTGATAATTAATGCAATCAGCAGCCCCTGGATTACAGAGTCTGCGGAGAGAGAAGGGGAATTAAGCAGTGCATAAATTTGCTATTAAGAGAAAAGGTCACACGCCGATATTAGCGCAAAGTTGATTAGTACAAGGGCCTCCTGCCCGGAGAATCAATGCCGGCTCTCCTCTCCGACATCCTGTCTCTTGGAGATGGCTTGTCCCCCCCAGGGGGTTGACTGTCTGAGCACGAACGCGTCACGGCGGTCGCCCCCCTCTCGGGCCGCCGGCGCGGTTTTTCTTGGGGGTTCCGACCCGGTTGTCTTTACGGATCAATTCGCCGCGCCGTACGCCGGCTGAAGAACGGGTCTGAACTAAATCGGACCGCGGCTGTCTGCGCGGCGGCAGCCCAGGACGCTGGACCGAGATCCGAATCGTGGAGTCGAAGAACGCCGACGGGGGTCTTTGGAAGTATGCGTGAAGCGATACATGGAATAATGTGCGAAACCTGTCAAGTCTGAACACGACAAGCGAGAAGTCACACGTCGGATGGTAATTTGCCACGGTAGCTCTTAGGACAAGAACGTCCGCACGTCATACAGCACTGCTTTCTGAGATCGTCGGCGAGCCGACATTTGCAACGAGGGTAGCTCAGCTGTACGGAATCATCGTCGTAAGCGGTCGAATGCGTCGATTTCGAATTTTCAATCAAGCCAGCTGCTTAAATGATAAATATTGTGATGCGTATAAATAAAACCATTCTTTGCCAACTGAGCCATAGGCGGGACGTCAGTATGTTTTGTAAAAATGGGCTGTTCAAGAATCAAGACTCGTTTCTTGTCGAACGCCCGTATGCAGCAGGTGTATGAAGGAGCACGAAGCGGAGATGCTGAAAATGAAGATTCTGGATGGGAAAACGCAAACGTGAAATAGTTGAAATTAATAAGAAAATATACACAACACAGGCACGCGTCAGCGATGTACCCGTAATGCAGTTTGGCGACGCTTGTTTGGTCATCAACCACGTTGTGATGTTTGCCGTCTCATTCAATGCGCTTAATTGCATCTTCTTTGTTATGAGGCCATAGCTCAAGTTCACCGGCTAAGATTTCAGATGTTTAAGTTATGGGAAAAAAAGTCTAATGGAACCAAACTGCAGTCTTTGGAGGACGTGACACGGCTCTCGTCGCCACTCCTGGGTAGACTGGCTCAGCAAGTACCTCGATAATGAAGTTGGACAATCCTTTTCTAACTCGGTAATTCCCGTCGCGGGAACTCTTTACATCCATCCCACCAGATTTATAGGCTGTCTCAGCTTGACCAGAAATGTGACCCAGATATTTCTTTATTTCTTAACTCGAGTGTCCGTCCAATTTGGGCGCTCTTGCTTGAGACACGCAGACCTAGATAAGGCGTTCGTCGGGGGTTTGGAAGAGCGCAAAGAATGTCGGCTGTAGATAGCAGAGGAATTAGAACTTGCTTTTGCCTTGCTTACAAAGCAGACACTTGAGAATAGGTGGGCGGAATTAAATGTTTTTTCATACAACCCAAAAAAGAAAAGGAAGAAAAGTACCAAGAAAAACCAAACTTTGAATTTGAAGTGGAAAGACGGAAAGATAAAAGGTGGTAAAATGTATTATCACCAAGCTGCGTTGCTCTTGTGTGTGTAAACATTTGATGCCCCCCCCCCCTTCCGGGGCTTATTCCACCTCCGCTCTTTACGCCAAGCTTCTAGTGGAGCCCTCAACCATCACCCAATTCTCTTTCATTCCAGTTTGAGTCCTTTGCCCACCAAACCCGCCTCCCTCTTACACTTTGATGTATATGTCACGTTTGACGTGTAGAGTAATAAAAAACCACATATTGTATCTATTTTGGCATTTATTTTATATGCCAAACTGTATAACCTTTAAACGTTTTTTATTTAGCACCCCAACTTCTATGTCAGCGTGACGCGTGCTGTGCGTGTACGACGTCATCGCGCTCTGCGTGTGACGTAAGCGCATCCTTTGCCTGAGATGCACCTGCGTGCACGTTTCCGAACCTCGTATGAAATACCGAAGCAGAAACGTTCAAGGTACCAAGAGGCCTTAAAGAAGTGAGTCACTTCAAAATAAGGCCGGTAACAAACAGGACTTTTGGGATTAAATAAAATTTTCAGATAGATTGTGTATAATTCATTAGGTTATTGCATCTGTAAAATGTATGCAGAAAATAGTATAAGATATAATAAACAAATATTTTACCAGATGTCATAATTTCACTAATTTGTCCTCAAATACATACTGGCTCATACAATTATATGCCTGTAATTTCAAAATTTATTGGTTAAACTTATGATCATGCCGTTTATGTAAATCTTCCACTGATATTTGCCCTGGACAAATGAAATTTGAGGTAAAAGAAAAGTGCTTGAAAGAACACACCATTTCTGGTTGCATTACTCAAGCTGGTTAGATGAGTCCTGAGTACCACCAGTGCTCTTTGCAGCGTGGTTTGTTTTACCATCAGACCCACGACGGTTGGAAGCACCTTGAGGGTTAGGAGCACCGACTCGCACGCGGTGACGTGGGAGGTGACTCACACTGCCAGCTCAGTCACTTGCTGGGTCCCTGTGGAACTCACTGAGTCGGTCGGTGGCTAAAAACGCAATGCTTTAAAAGTCTCAAGTATCCAGTGCAGATCAGTAGATGTTTTTGCCTGTAAGGCAGCTGGTAGTGTGGTGGAGCTGCTTCCTGTGGGTTTGTAGGCTCCGTGTTTGAATCCCAGCTCTTGCTGCAGTACCCTTGAGCGATGTCCTTACCCTGAATTGCTCCAGTACTTAATTTGTCCAGCTGTGTAAATGGATAATTCATTGCTTTGGAGAAAAATCTCAAGTAAATACAAAAACGTAAAACGGGCAACTGTGGCGTGCGTCATTTCTGTGAGGCTCGTAGGTATCTGACCCATTCCCTTTATCCTCAATTTCCATGCATGAGATAGTGACCCGTGCAGTCCTGTGATTTAAAAGCCTGTTTGGAATTCGTTCAGCGATATCTCACAACCTAACCTATCTGGACAGGCAATGAATCCAGTCAACAGAACACTGCGGAACAAGTCTGGCTTCCAAAGAATGAGCAGGTAGACAGGTTGAAGCTCCAAAGACATTGATCAAATGACATTGCTCCCCATGCTACTGTGACCGCATACTGGAGTTCTTTCAAGTCCCCATTCAAGAAATTTCTTTTAAGCTCCAAAGTTTGGCCTCACCATCTCAGTGATACAACTCACATAACCAAATAATGATTTATCCACATGCTCTGTATTCCGCTACATTCTGCTTCGCTGTGTGTCTGTGCTGTAGATTTGCACATAGCTGCACTATCAGGTCAGACTCTGGAGACACTCTTTTGATGTCTAGAAGGTGAAAGGTGAAGTTCATATTTCCTCCACTCATGGTATTATTGAGTCACTATTTCCAATAAACCGTCTTTATCGGCTCCTGACTTCCAGTCCGTTGTCTTATTGCTGTTCCTGCTTTCATGTGCTCTATGTCTCGGAGGGTCTGCTGACTGAATCTAGACAGGTCCTCTCTTGGGACGTGAGGAGTTAATAACCCTCACTGAAAAATATAAGGTTTGGCTGAGGGCTACATTTTTTTTTTTCAGGTACAATCCACTGGCGTTTCCTCACACGTTTACCCAAAGCCGAAACACGCTGTCCTCACACCGAGGCCCCAGAAGAGCAGCTCTTAAATGCAGGAGCTGGAAAAACATAAAAAGAAGATAATATTGCCGAAGAAAGCCAACAAAGGCTCATTTTTTAAAACTTCTAGACGCTCTCCTGGCTTAAACTGACACGTGGAACGCTATTAGAAATGCAGTCACTAATGGCAAACGTAGAAGAAAACAAAGAATGAAAAAGGTAGAAGGTAAAATAAATAATAATGGACTGAGTAAAGAGGAAATTCAGAGTTAGTGGAGCCTGGGCTGAGAGAAGCAGTTTGTCCTCATAAATCCAGATTAAGTAAAATGTCAGAGTGATTGTGGCCACTGCGAGTGTATGTTTAAAGCAATAAGTCTGTCAGAGGTGCTATCAGAGGCTAATGACCTCATTTGTGGGTTCCCATCCAAAGCGCACGAACGGCATCTCCCCAGCAACCTGAGGAAAATTCCAGAACAAAATGTCAGAGGGAATAGGGCGGCATCAGTGGGGTGGGGTGGGGTGGGGTGGGGTGGGGGAGTTCATCTTATAGCACGTAGGCCTGCTTTTTCTTTTCCCATAGCGAACCAAGGCAACTGAAAGGGGTGGCAAGATGGTTTAAGTGAAAACCAGCTACTTGTACAGCAATTGCTCAGTTTCCTAATTTGTCCCTGAACACACATTAGATGCTGAATTTTTTTGGGTGCCGACAGCCTTTTTCTCATTATTCTAAATAGGGAAAATAAATAAAAGATGCACCCCAAGCCCATCCGGAAACACCTATATAACTATGAAGCAACGAACTGAGCAGGATAAACACCACTTACCTTGTTAGAAACACTTAATGTTGTCATGAATGTGGTGTTTATACCACGGTACACTGTGTACAGTATAGGACATTTCACACGTTGGTCGCTGCATTACACACAGGGGAGGTGAGGGGTTCGCAGCCCTACTTCAGTCTTATGACGTGTCGAAAGAAGGGAACAAAGACGTGTGTCTCGGTGACCTGCCGCCCGCCTCTGTTTTGCACAACCACCCGTATTTAAATGAATAGGTTTGTTTTGTAAAAATGAAAGGTGCAATAAATGTGGTGACACGGCGCAAACGTGTTCAGACAAAGTGAAACAAGCGGAAACAGCTGCAGCACGTCTGGCCTCCAGTAAATTCCTAACACAACACAAATAGAGTTTATTACAGTATTATTATATTACATATATTTACTATTATATATATATATATAATTATGTATTATTATTATACAGTATTATTTTATTATAGTACTGTACTGTATCGGATTTATTTGTAGATTTTAAACTTTATTTTGATTTTTATTTCTGTATATATATATATATATTTTTTTTTATTGTAGGTAAGCTTTGAATAAAAATTCAATAGTGCAAAAGTTTATATTCAGATACCGATATAGAGGTATTAATGTTCAATAGCCGTTATAACAAAAATTCGGATGTAGAGAGTTCAAATGCCGCAGAATTGCTTGTATTGCACTAGAGGCCCATATGTACAGTATCCCTTCTTAGTGCCTCATTTATTGTTTTTCATACTGGAGATTTGAGGCTTCAGACCAAAGTCCGAAGCAGAACATCTCTTCATTTGCCTCACATCTAGCGTCAACATGGAAACGTTACGCTGTGGGAAATATATGCAAGTCCCACCTTGCAAAAAGAAAATCTGTGTCTTCACTCAGGAAAATGCTCCTGCTGTGCAAAGGCAGGCCTTGCATAAAAAAGTGCCTCCGCATATCAGCCGGATATCACGAGCTCCAGCGTATTTGGTCCAATTCCTCCCTCGCAGTCTACAACTGCTGTCATATCTCCAGTGTACAGTCTTTCCCAGCAACTTGTCTCATGGCGTTGCAGTATTTCCCAACTGCATTCCCCAACACTCCACTCATATCAGCCTGAGAGAAAGTGGAATGCAAGTCCTGTCTGTTTGCCTGCACTTTAAAGAAACCTTGTTTTCGTGTGACTGCTCTGGTCTTCCTCGCGTTCCCAGAAATAAAACTAGAGAATGCTGGCGTTTTGATGTCTTAAAGGCCCTTTGATCTATTTTAAAAAATAAATACAGGGTTCCTTCAGAAGGAACAAATAATTTTTTGACAGCGACGCGTGTGTCGGAGCGCCCTACTGCATTTACGAAAACAAAAGTGAGATAAATTTGTCTGACAACAGTATCTGAATGGACCCTTGATATGAAATCAGGGCAGCCAAAGTCTTGAAAATTAAACAAAAAGGCATGAGCCGAGCAACTGAAGATGTATGAGCTCCATAAAACATATCAGGAGAAACGCATGATGTTTGCAATGCTGGCTCTCTAGCTGTGATCTAAAGACTGTGATTTAAGCCATACCTACTCCTCCTACTTGAATGTTTGTTAGAACAAGAGGGTGTTTAGGAACCTCTGCTTGCTCCTGTTGTCTTACAGAATCATAGAAAACTGTGTTTCCCCCCCGTGGACGTCTTCGTCAGAGCTACAGCTTCTGACAGCTGTGGTGTCCGGCCCACAGCTGGAAATGTGCTATCGGAACTTCTGGTGTGAACCGATATGAACCAGATATGCCCTTTGTCAGTACAAGGTGAAGGGAGTAGAGCAGAAAAAAAACAGTCCGTGTTCTTATCTATGACTGTAGATGTGACAGAGAAATAATGACAACCAATAAGGTGACCTTTGAGTTTGTCGGGAGACCTCACTTCAGAATGTTTGTGTGCAGCGCCTTTTGAAAAAAGCGGAAGAAGAGGTGCTGCATAACATTGCCATTCTGCAAAAATAAGATGTACGGCGACAACGCTTAGTGCCTGCAGCTCATTCCTCCCGGTGTTTATTTGATCTTTAGGGCCAACATTTTCCAGTGTGCTTCTCCCATTAGTGAAGAAACTTTGTTTTACCACATTAGGAGATGGTAACTGTACTGAAAATGATAAAAATACGTTTTACACACAAAAGACTGAGCAAAACAGCGGTCGGCCGGCTGTGAAGTATCCAAATATCACTACTGAGGGTATTTCATAGATTTTTAACATTTTCTGCTTCAATAGTCATTTCATTATTATTGCGCACTGCAGTTATTTGCTAATTCTTGGACTATTTCTTCCTGGAGAGTAGAAGTAGAGTTAAACTGAGAGTTGGCAAAGTGAGAATTTGCAGAAAGTGTAACTGTTGTTAACTGGCATGCAAATATGTGTGTGTCCGTTTGTATGTATCTGTATGTTTCGTCTAAAGTTACGTACTTGTCTCGTCTATACACATATGTGTGTGTACTTGTGTGTTTCTTTAAATTGTTTATGTATTACTTATCGGTACGTTATCTTTATCTTTCATTTGTACAGACTGTTTACCTCTAATCTATCTATATTTGTATTTTATTTTATTATTATTACTTTCTCTAATCCCCCCCCCCCCCCCCCCCCNTCCCCCCCCCCCCCTTATTAAAAAGTGCTGTTTGTTTTTTTTTTTTTTTTTTTTTTCCTTTTCCTCTCCCCCCCCCCCCCCCCTTCATTCCTGGCTGTCTTGTATACCTGTTGCACGATGGTGTCCGACAATAAACGATTCCTGAAACGTTCATCTTATTTCCCAAAACGGCCAGCATCACTGATGTGCTGAGACAAAATTCTGGAATCAAAAGGGCGACGGCAACGTGACCGTCGAGATGAAATAAGGATGGTGTTAGTTTATTGATACGTCGCCAACCAGTACAGTTTTATGGTGAAAGCCGTCGGTTCTCCCTGCCAGCACGTTCTTTCTAAACGTAGAAAACAAAAGGGTGTGATGTGCATGTTCATTATTCCCTGTAAACTTGATTTTGTACGTTTGTGGGTTGTATCTCGGTAAGAGAACTCATCAGTACGAGAGTGTTGCGTCCATGCTTGTACAGTGGTGCTTGAAAGTTTGTGAACCCTTCAGAACTTTCTATATTTCTGCATAAATTTGACCTAAAACTACATCAGATTTTCACACAAGTCCTAAAAGTAGATAAAGAGAATCAAATCAAACAAATGAGTCAAAAAAATTAGACCTGATCATTTATTTAATGAGGAAGATGGTCCAATAACACATATCTGTGGAGGGCAGAAGTGTGTAAACCTTTGCTTTCAGTATCTGGTGTGACCCCCTTGTGGAGCAATAACTGAAACTAAACGTTTCCGGTAATTGTCGATCAGTCCTGCACGTTGGCTTGGAAGAATTTTAGATCATTCCTCCTTACAAAACAGCTTCAACTCTGTTATGTTGGTGGGTTTCCTCCCATGAACTGCTCGCTTCAGGTCCTTCCACAACATTTCTATAGGATTAAGGTCAGGACTTTGACTTGGCCATTCCAGAACCTTAACTTTGTTCTTCTTTAACCGTTCTTTGGTAGAGTCGTTGTCTTCGGTCAAATTTATGCAGAAATATACAAAGTTCTGAAGGGTTCACAGACTTTCAAGCACCACTGTATGTGTGTTTACAGCATTATATCTCGCTAAACTTTATTAGCTTTAAATTTGTTCAGTTACGTACGTGTGTGTGTGGTGTGAGACAATCCATCAGCGTCAGAATCTTAATATATGCACCGTGCGTGTCATCCATGCTCCTGCTTTTCCAAGTTTTAAATGTTCAAAATAGTAAGTAGCTTTTTTGAGTTTAAGGAATTTAGTGAATTTGACTACGCAAAAACCTCACCCGTGTGCTGAAGTCGTTCTTCAAGAGGAGACAGAGATGGAGCTCTGTAGATATGCAGATAAACCTTTTAACCAGTTTTTAAAATTATATCCAACAGCAGTTTCTACAGAGAAGAAAGGGGTCCCAAATGGCTGAAGAACCTGCTGGAATAGAGTGTGGATCCAGAGAGGCCCCCGTAGCTTCTTATTTAAAGCTCCCCTTTTCTCATTTGAAAGTGTGGCCACAGTCTGTGGCCGAAAACCAGCTCCACTCTCCATTTCACTTGCTTGTCACATTCCTGATTCTGAAGGCGATTGTGGGCCGTTCTCCCCAGACAAAGATTAACTGAAGTGTAAATACAGTCTCAGATGAGAGATCAATAAGGCGAGAAACGAAGGAGGCTACTCGTTCAGTCCTGTAAGCCGCACTGTGACTTTTCAGCCTTGCTTTCTTACACTCCTGCATCGGTTCGCAGGAACCGACGAGACGGGGCTACATCCACAGAAAACGGACCGATCAATGATTTACCGGATAAATCGACGGCCAAAATGGCGCGCATTAGCGCCTTACTGCCCCGCGTCGGGAACGCGCTTCACGTTTAAAGCGGCGGCCTTTAAAACCCATTTATTTCACGCGGAACCACAAAGGCTCGTTTGGCCTGTTATTTAAAGCGGCAAAAACATTCTTAGATCTGCGTCCTGTTTTCAGATAAACATTTGCATTACTTTAGGACCTAGTTTAATAAATGTAATATTTGCTAGAACCGTCACTTGTGTTTTATTGCTCTCATAAAACTTGAATTATTAATTGGTAAGCAGGGCATTGCCTTGCAGCGGCAGGGGATTTTGCTTTTATGAAATTGTCAATTTAAAATCTGAATTCGTGCTAATGGACCCCCGGACTAACCACATCCAAGTGTGACTTATTTAATCAATCTAGCACCGGCTTTTTGCTAATCCATGTCATTTTGACCCTGTCTTGCCTCCTGTATGAGAAAATAGTGTTGGCTTGAAGCCGTAAATTGCACACATTACTGCAAATACCGCGGCGGTCGTGTCCATTCAGACTCGACGGCACCGCTAGAGTGGATGGCGTGAACTCTTTAAGCTCCGAGTTAAACTCGGAATTACCTCAAAGAGGCGCCCCGCTCTCGTGGCGAGAGACACAATTAACGGAAAGCCTTATCAAGCCCCCCCGTTGGTCCCTCCAGAAGCCAAAACCTAACAGTAAATTACAGCCAGTGGCCAGCTAATGAGGTACAATTTATGTGAGCAGAGACGGTAAAACTATCTCTTTCTTTCCGCCTCCAGCGTCTTGTTTTGGGGGGGGCTTGTGACTGAGGACAGTTTAAAAATCCAGCGTACTGGAATTAACTATTAGCCAAACACCTTTAAACTCTCTTTCTTTTCATTTCAGAAACCAACTGCCTCCTCTGTGACTCTTATTCGAAGCGTTCAAGTTGTGGCTTTCAAAAACACGGCAGAGAAAATTTTCACCCGGTAAAACTAACCGGCACCACTTGGTCTTGAACGTCGTTTCGCTTTGCCGTCGACCTTTTGATTCCACAGTTTTGCGGCGGACGCTGCCCATGCAGGTCATTTTTGGAACCGCTTTTTGTCGAACACTGTCCCGTGGCAGGCTACACAGGAGCCCGGTATGAAGATCCTCGGGTCCAAGGCGCATGAAGCATAGGGAATAGAGAGATTAAAGGTAAAAAGTCTGTACATCTGGAAGATGTAATAAAAAACAGACAAAAATAAAAATCTACTGGACACAAGTACACATACATGTACATTTTTTTTTGAGTCTCTCTTTGTTGGACCTCTCACCTATGACCGGCTTGTCACAGGTGAATGTTATATATTGGAATTATATGTATAGTTTGAGGAACTTGTAGTACGTGATGTGTGTGACCAGTACAGAATAGAAGTGGGAATAAAGAGTTGCGCGTTGGTTCGACTTCCTTGTGTGAAAAGTGTTTAACTGATTTAATCTGGACTAATCAGTTGAAGAACTAAGGTAGAACCTAACAGGGCCCCACCAGCAGCTTGAGTCTAATAATCCTGACATCCACTGTTTGTTGCGCTAATGTTATGTTCAGTTTATTTGCTATTTATCTATACACTGTATTTATTTCATATATGCAGACATTTAATCTGTCTATTCTGTAACTTCTTCTCTAAATTTTCTTCTCTCCTATTCTGTGAACTGTGGACCTCAGGATCTTCTTTTCGTGCTCCCTTGTAGACCTGCTGGGTGTCTGAATGTAAGCAGTACTTGATTCTTGAATGGATTCGTGTGAAAGGTGAACATATTTGCAAGAATACCCTGACTAGATTGGAGTTACCTGCAAGGACAGGGTTGCTGGATGATCTGTGTAGGCCAGCTGGGCTTAGCCCAAAAAGCCTAGAAGCCACCTTGTTGGCTCACCAAATGAAAGGTAGGGTGTGAGGGCAGTTCACTCATCGACAGGCATAAACAAGACGCACCTAGATAGCTTAGTCCAGCATGTGAGAACCTGCCTGTTTGGAACTCGGAGCTGTAGGTTGTGTGTGAAGTTGGAAAGTACTGGCCAAATATGGTTGGTTTTATCCATACAGTATGGACTCTGGACCTGACCTTCTTCAGTTGGGGGGGATCTCATTCTTTCTTTGGACACGCCTCATTCGAAAGACTCTGGACAAGCGTGAGAGTACTTACTAGTTTGTGGCTGGATGCTGCACAGCTGGAGTTTACCCCAGTGGATGAAAGCGTTGCCTTGATGTTGCTGAGATCTGCACTGGGGAATACTCTGTCAGTGATATATGCATATGGATCAAAACTGTTGAGAGCATCAACATTTTTAGCGCGCTAGGTCCCTTACAGCCTCTGTAGCATCAGAACATTTTGATGCACACACGGGTAAGGCTGCAGAAACTTATAGGGGTGTAAAGAAATATCATGACAAAGACTGTGACAAACTATCCAGAGACACGAGGCAGGACAGCAAAATGTCACCCTGAGACTGGAATGATACGTTTGTACCTTTGAGAGAAACTTCCGGGGAAATGCCAAGGTGCCGGGGAAGAAGCTACAACGCATTTTCAACTCTCAGACTCAGGAGGAACAATGTGCATTTAGTTCTGGGTGTGGAACAGTGGAAAAACTCTTTTTATCATCATAAGGATACTAGCGGAGGCCGAGGGAATTGAAAGTGCAGTCTTCATCGAGCTTTGATCGAGAAGATCCCTGATTTTGTCACCCGATACCCTTTGTGGAAGGTGCTGAGGGAGAGGGACGTAACTGAGCCTTTTCTACATGGCACTTGTTGGCCGTACCTGCGGTATAACAGCTGTAACCTTGTCAAATTAAACGAATGCAGTGTATATGTCACAGTCTGTCTTCCCCGGCTTCTCTTCCGTTTGTCGTATTTGTGGGCAGAATGTCGACGTGGAATTATTCACTTGATTCTATTTTAATTTTAAGTGTTGGCAGGAACTCCTATGATGCCTTGAAGGAGACATGGGAAGGTGACCTTGACTTGTCTTTCAGTGATCACGAATGGTCAGCTACGTGTACAAAAGCTTTCCCAGCAACACCCACTCTAGACAGCGAAACTTCAAGTTCACCCACCGAAATGCGTCTTCGTAGGATGCATCCGGGGACGTTGCAGATGTGTTTTAAGCGCAATGATTTTCCTGGCTCGCTAAAACACCTATTCTGGGACTGTGACGTGACACACACACAGGGAAGGGAGTTCACTTAACCGTTCGAAAGACCTTTAATGTACAATTTGATTTGTCACCTTCTATTTTGCTGCTAAACCGCAGCCCAGACTCATGAGGTCACGGACCATTGGCTGTTTGCTCTGACACTCTTAGCAAAGACGTGTTTTTAAAGCTCTGGTCTGCAGCTGATGTTCCTTCTGTAAATATGTGGATGTTTGAAGTGCTTAACTTCCACATGAAAAATTAACATTTGACCTACACAATAATTCAGAACAGTAATTCTGGAGTTTATTAGAAAATGTTGTATGACCATACCTGTGACCTTCTGTAACCTTTTGACCCTCATCCTTCACAGCATGTAGATGAAGGGCCAATGTCCCGCTGTGTTGTCTCTGCCTGTATATGTTGCTGTGACCAATGAAAAAAAAAACATGATTTTAATTCTGCCCAGAGTATCTATGGGTTCAATGTTTGCTGTGCTTTTCCCCTTTTGCCTCTCTGTAAACATCTACTGGAGCCGTTTGCAGCAAATTTACACTGTAGAGATGAAGGTTTGAGCCTCCAAATATGAGGATGTGACCCAGCGTAGAGGAGTTTGGCTACCTGAGGGTCTTTTTCGCAGGTGACGATGATGTGCAATGGCAAGATTGACAGATGACTTGGTGCAACAGGTGCCGTGTTGCAAACGCTGTGCAGAACAGTGGTGGTTAGGTGGGACCTGAGTTGTCAGACAGAGCTTGGAATTTACTGCTCGGTCTGCATCCTCACCTTCACCTTTGGTCACAAGCTCTGGGTATTGATTGAAAAAGCAAAATAGTGGAAACTATGTTTCAGCAGGTGGGACTGTTCTTATTCTGTGGCTACTTCTTGGGAAGCAGCTTAAGTAAAACTCCAGCTCCTCCTAGATTTGGAGGAGCCAGTTAAGGTGGTCCAAGCATCTAGATGCAGAACCATAGCACGTAAGACATCTTCTTCTGCTTGAAGACAGAGAGGAGACATCTCTGCAATGCGGTGATATTTGTGAGGAATTGAGGGGTTATGAAAAACTCTACCCAAGTATTACAATCTGTTTACATAGATGACCAAGAAATGTATTAATTTAAGGAGCTGTGGTGGATTTGCATCACAAACCCCCACAATGAGAAGCGGTATTCTCATTTCCTGCCTTTTACAGAAATACAGACAAAGGATGGACTGAGATAAAGAGACTAAGGAAAAGTAATTAATCCTTTCCAGTTAATAAAGTTTTCCTTTGATACTTTTTGGTGGGATTTCTGAATCGGAAGCCAACTGTGCGCTAATAGGCGACTTCGGCGTTAATCCGGAAAAAGGAATTGTCCACAGAACGACGGCGTTCTGTTTAAATTCAGACGACAAATGCCTAAACACAAGCAGCTTTCTCGCCGAACTGATTTTAATGCTAAAATTTTTGTATTTTGGGTGCGTTGTGCGCCAGGCGCAGAAGCGTCGTTTCTTGCAGAATGGCAACAAATTCACCTTGAGCCTTGAACCTTGAATATGTATGTCGATCCTTACCAGGAGCAAAGAAAAGCGAGAAAATCCACCCAAGGAACTGGAATCAACGCGATAGCCGTCAAATACATTCCAACGCTATTTTGCATGTCATTTTCGTGTCGGTCAGCGCGCAACATGGCAGCGTTTTTAGAACATCAATAGCATATTAATTTCCCATTGTTCTATAATTTGGCACAAATATATGCAGTTCTGCTCCAGAAAACGTCTTCCGTCAAAGCAAACCATTCGCCGTCTGCATTACCATAATTGACCTGGAATAAATTTTGTTTCAAATCCAGAATCTCTACCTGATACCTGTCCGCCTGTAAGCGGGGCGTTCGAGGTGAGGACCATCCAGGCGGTGGGTGTGCGCACCAACACTGTCCATCCCCCTTCACGGAAACAGGATCCGCAGCTGAACGTTTCTTCGATTTCCAGACGAATTCGTGTCATTATCCATCCTTTTCAAATATGTTAATCTTGTAAGGTTTTCTCTTTTTTTGTGCTCTTAGGCATGTTGCATTATAATTACAGCTGCTGTTCTGATTCTCTTTTTCATTTTTGTAATCACTGGATTTTAATATATGAATAATTCATGGCAAGCGCTCATAATTTTGGTTCGCCAAATACTATGCCTTATCACAAGCGCCAGTATTTTTATTTAATGCGGGGCTTGTGTTTAATGCTCGGTTTTCGAGTTTTAGCGCAAGGTTCCAGATATTGAAGGCATTGCATGATAGCTGACAGTGTATTCTCTCTCGTGGTTTTACCATCTGTTTCATGCAAATCCAGCCGATCTCCTTACGTAACTAATGTAAAACTCACAGTAAATACAACAGCTTTGTAGTTGATTGCATACAAATCGTTTGATTTGTTCTGTCGCATCTTAAACTTACTGAAGACGTAAGCAGCGGATGCAAATATTCGCTTTGTGACGCTCTCTGTTTGCCGTGCGAAAACACGGAATTGTTTAAACCTTAAATTGGTGGCAACTGAGCTGTCACTAATATGTGGGATTTCTAAGGCCCGGTTAAAAGCAGCTGGAGTTACTAGTGAAGGAATGTAGAGGAAAAATTAAAAACAGTAAATACACAACAGGAATCCAGCTGCTGCTGTACTTCAGATGTAAAGTATTGCAGACCGCAGTACAAAAAAAATTGCCCTTTCTACAAACATACAGAGATTTTCATAAGCACACAAGCCTACAGTTTGTTTCATCGTTGTTTTTGGATGCCAGAACTAGTACAATGTGACGCTGAAGAATTCCGAGTAAAATAAGCGAGTGGAAGCTCAGCAATAATGCTAACATGGAGGAACGGCGATATAGACGTCACGGTACCGTGTACGATTTAATTTGTCTTGCAATTCTGGTTTTAGGACAAAAGCGTTTGTTGTAAAACTTTAGCGGTTTACGGTCACGTCACTTGTCAGGGCTGCACGGAGATGCAGCGGGTGACACAATGCTGATGGTTGAAGAAAAATTCAGATTACGGAATAATAAATTGAAATTTCCCGTTTAAAGTGTCTTGCTGCTTTGAAGATGGACTCTAAGGTACAAATATATCTTTTTTTTTTTTTTACATCAAACAGTGAAAGAAAGCAATAAATATATAAGTAATCCTCCATAACTGGCCTTAGAAATAGGAAAACGCTCACCTCTGGTGAAAAGGTTACCATAATTTTTCTATGCAGTGATTTTTTTGATTTCTGTCTGAGCTTCTGAAAGAAGTTGTTGCAGATTTTAGCTGGGCAGCAGACGAATGACGATAAGTTGTTTGAGAACTTAGCTCGACAGACGCTTGGCGGCATTTTGTGAAAGAACACGAAATCAACTATATTTAATGGACAAATTGCTACCCTCCGTACTGCCGTCCACCGCTGAGTCCAAAGCTGTCCGTCCACTGTGAGGTTTGTAGACGCCTCCACCGCTGAGATTTATTCTGACCTAGAGTCACCACTTAGGAAGGGAAACACTAGGAAGAAGGTCCTCTCGGAGGTGGGAGTCATGGTGGTCCAGTGCCAACCCGTCCTCTAGTTGATGTTCTGGTGCACGTGCATCAGCCACGGGGGGGGTCCAACTTTACAGTGCTCAGCTGGGGGCTTGTGAGTTTCGGCGTCGCGGAGCCTTTTGAACAAAATTAATTCAGTATTTCCACATCTTCCTGATTATTCCAATGTATGGTAACTCGCACATTCGTATCTTAATGAGTTTTAAAGTCGTTTAATTTTTTTTTACTGATGTTTCCCCAATAAGAAGACATTCCTACTTCTCCCTATTACAGACAACCATCAAAGTAAAACTGTTTTTGAAGACAAGGTGCTGTTTAACTGAAATAAATGATCAGCAGTCTTGTTCGCCTTCTTACGGACAACAAATATCCTTGTGAATCGAAGGAAAATTGAATTATTGTGTGAATCTCGGTCCTTTGCTTTTTAACTGATGTGTCTCCTTTTTCGTTCAGGTTACGTTCTGTACGTGGCCGTGCTCACGACAATAATTCGCGACTAAATCTCGCTGCTCACGGATGTCTTTTCTTTTTTCTTCTTCTTTTTCTTTTCAGATGGAGTCTTACTCCGAACCGTATAGTCAACGCGGGGAATAAAATAGCAGCGCATACATGATCTGTATGACAATTCAGTCCTCAGGAAGGTGCACCGTAGGAGGCTGCTGGAAAAGAGCGCTAGATGGCGTTTAATGCGTTGTAAACATATTTTCATATTTCACCAAGTATTGAAGAACTTTCATTATGAGGATAACTGTGTAGTGAAAATTAATGTATATAATAACTCTGTCTGGCACACAGCAGAAGTAGAGATACAGAAAAAATGTGTTTGGCAAAAAAAAAAAATCCAGCATGTAAATTTTGCCTTTTAATTTTTTGATGACCGCTGTTGCATATTCATAAAGCTTTAAAAGATATCTTTAAAACTTTTAACAAAGGGAAATTATAAAGTGCCGTCGGGGGAATTATTCACAGCTCTGCGACACGCTGGGCCACCGAGGAGAACGAAAAGAAAAACGGAGGGAAGGAAACGTCTGTTTTCAGAAGAAATTGCTGTATTCCGAGAGAAACAAAAAGGCAGCAAACCTCCGCGGCCTTTGTCCGCTATGACTAAGTACATTTCACGGTCGCGAGGCTTAAGGTTAACGTTCGGATCGAAGGACATCAGCCAAACAAGAACCGCCTAATGTCTGACTGCACACCGAGCCACGGGTCGCTTGGAAACTTGTGCGGTCACACATATTTAACAAAAGCGACGATTGTTTTGGTTGATTTAAAGCATGCTAGACACCAAAAACCCTTCATTTGTTTTGACTCAAGAAAATTCCAGGAGCCACAAAACTGAAAAAAATTCAGCAGTTAAAAAAAAAGATTTTATTTCCCATTTTCCGGGTTTGTGAACAAACCAAACAATTAGCGTTTCTTGTAAAACTGTTTCAAGAATTGCGGTGGGGTTTTCATGGAAATTATAATCATATTATAATTTAATTTTCATGACACACTGAAAGATCAACTCCTGGATTTGCGGTTTATTAAAAAATTTGCAGGTGGATAATGTCATATATCTATTTATAACAGCTGTCTGAATCAGTATGAATGCATTTGCTGAATGATATTGTTATTTCTACAGTAGTGTCTACACTATTTACACTGTTTTTTTTTCTTTCAACTGACAATTCTGCACAGAATCCCCATCATTCCAGTTGGCCACGATGCAGCGGAAACAGCGGCACTAGCTGCTCGGCAGTAGCCGAGCTGTGCCCTGGTGTGGAAGTGTGGATCTGGCTTGGGGTGCAGGACCGAAACCCAGACGGGAGCTATTTTTAGGAAAAATTGTTATTACAGCGTCACCTCATTTAACGGAAGATAAAATCACAGCTGAAATTCTGGTGAATACAGCTGACCTTGGAAAAGAATACATGCGTATTCCACGTCAAGCAAATGACGTCTCTGACCGGTAAGACAGATCTGATGTATTTCCATCTGATATTAGTGTCTTGAATTAGTATGTTTAAATGTATTGTCAGTATCAAGGCGTGATATATGTTGTTTATTTTCTTACAATATGCCCCATTTGTGATTTATGTTGTTTATTTTTGACAAGTTGACTTTCTTGGCACGTTTTTTTTTTACTTAGAAGGAAACTTTGGGACAAGACCCCCAACTGTCATTCATGTCCAGCTTATATAAACACTCACTCTCGCTGTTTTCCTCGCGCTGGTGTGTCGTCGCCAAGGTGCTGCTTCCTTCTGACTGGCCCTTATTGGTTAGTCTACCTGCAGACCCTCCCCATCCGGTCACTGCTTGCCCCGTTTGACGTCATCCTCTTCATTCCCAGGTGGGCCAACCGTACAAACCCTCCTGCACTGCTTTTATTGCCGGCGTCCACCTCCCACGCCAGATCCGCTGCCGAACCTCCTCCCACTCGATTGCCTGCAGGTCTGTTCCTTTTTCCCAGTGCGATTGCTCACGTTCCTTCCCCGCTTTTTTTTTTGTTGTTGTCATTTTGCGTAACAGTACAAAACAGGGTCACAGCAACAAGACAGAGAGTCATTAAATGGAAAAACACACAGATACACAACGTAGCTGAATGGAGAAAAAGATTAGAATGTTCAGCAGACGTGCTCACACAGCACTGCCTGAACACATCCAGGTGATCTAGTCTGGGAAAAATTTGTTCCAGTTACTCCACAAGTGTCAGGCCTCCGGTATTAAGTTTCCTCGGGTCAGTGGTGCTGCTGCCTTACAGCGTCTGGGCTGGTTGGGTGTGGGTTCAAATCCAGCTAGGTCTGTGTGCAGTTTGCACGTTCTACCCATGTCTCTGTGGGTTTCCTTCTGAAGCTCCGGTTTCCTCCTACAGTCCAAAAACATGTTTTTGGTTAACTGGTAATTCTAAGTTGCCCACAGTGTGTGTGTGTGTCGCTATACAGCCTGGGTAAACAGTGAGGTTGATTTCAGGTGCGCATCTGGTCATAAAAATTCCTGCTCCAAACATGACTCCTCACATGCCACATGTTCACACAGCACCTGGGGGTCTGTGGCGAACCTGGGGTTCTCCCAGACTAAACTCTGTAAAATTAATCAAAGAGGGACAGCATTATCTTTTCGTTTGGAAGAAACGTAGATGCTTGTGTCAACGGCAACTCTGTTGGTGGGTTAAAGAGGGACAGATCAAACTTGATTTTTGAAGAATTGAATGACAGGACTTTTTGGGGGGGGGGGGGGGTTGCAATGAAAGCTGCTGGTTCAGTCCACATCAGCCTGAGCAACGGACTTGCCTGTGTTCTGTCTCAGTCCCTCTGCAGGCTCTGTTACTGCCACACACACACACACACACACACACTCACACACACACGTTACTGCTGAAACTCAACGTGAAGCCAGGTCTACAGTAACTTGAGTAATTTAGGGAATTGAACAACAGTCCCCCTGCTAGGTGAAGCCGAACTCGAATCGCCGTTGGTCAGTTCTTGACAGTGGGGTGTGTGTGTGTTATCATATTTCATATTTTCTTCATGACATGTTTCCAGTTTGGCAGTTAAATTAAAAATGGAGAGAGCAACAGTGGAATGGAGAGAAAAGATGAAGGTGGTGAGAAAAAATCAGGATTAAAAACAAAAAAACACCGGAGAAAGGTGTATTAAGGTGCCTGAAATAACAGATATATTCTGAGATAAAGATAGGTGAGACTCAGCAGGTGTGCAGAACAAATAATGTATCGGGTGCAGCTTGTGGGCCGTTCGGTGCGTTGAAGCAAATAGAAAGTAATTTCAAGAATGTTGTACACTAGTGGCCATTTGTGCAGCATGCCGGTCTGTTGTTTGTTGTAGATGGGGGGGATCCTTCAGCCTCACAGCTCCTGAGCTGCTCATCCGGACATACATACAAATTCAACTCATGGTTGGCTTTGGTTTGGCATGTTCACCTCTGCCTTGCAAGTCAAAGAGAGCTGCAGAAGGAGCCCTTGGCAAACCCCCCCATGCGCCTTTTCTTACAGTGACACCCTCACAAGAGGCCCGTCGAAGTCGAGCCCTTCGTGTATTTATTTAGTTGACACTTTTCTCCAAATTCTAGGGTGAGTACCTTATTCAAGGGTACTACAGGAGGAGGTGAGGTCCAAAGCCCTGCTCTAACTGACCCCCTTACGAACAAAGGTACTGGATGCAGTTCCTTGATGTCTTGCTGGACTCGGAGATTTGCGGAACTCTATGATAGAAATTGAGAGGACAAACTGAGGTGTGTGCAGTGTTATTAAAAGTCCAGCTGGGAATATGTTAGTATGTACTTATACACATTTATGTTATAAATTCCAGTCATTTTAAAAAAGCTGCAGTTATTCTCAAATAAAGGTTTTTTCTTTTGCGTTCAAGTTAGGTTTGGATTATTGCGGCTGGACTTGTACTAATCTTCAAGTCTGTAAGAAAAAAGGACATAATGAGCGTTCTTACAAAGTGGCAGAGCCAAGGGCCCCCCTGAGGAGGATAAAGGTGGGCCAGTCGTTATTTGTCAAGACTTTCTTGAGAAATGACGGAGAGATTTCCTTACTATTTCCAGGAATAAATGTACGAAAGAGTGTGGAGCAGCGCTGTGTTTCAGAAGACAGCTGAGGGCCCAGAAAATAAGGTGAAGGCAAGTGCAGGCAGCGCAATAAAAGCGGCACAAAAATAAATGCCATTTTAACAATTCAAAAAACGTGACAAAACATATTGTTTTTGGTGTGATAAAAGGCAGAGGAAGGAAACAAAGGCAGAAGTGTTTGAATTACACTGAAGTGAGTTGAAGTTGGCAGTTGAGGAGAGGGGAAGAAAAAACTTCCATGCCAAGGAGATTAGAGGGAAAAAAAAAAAATAAAAATAATAATAATAGCAAAAAGTGCCATTAGCTGCCTAATCTTTTTGGGAAATTGTCCCAGAAACGTGTGCCACTAAAACCTGGACAGAATCATCACTGCAGGCAGGGTTTATAATTCTGTGGTTTCAGGCACCCAGTCCAGTAGGCAGGGTCATGTGATGGATGATGATGAGTGATGAAGGAACCCTGACTAGTCATGGTGGAGCAACCAAAGCAAATGGCTGTATGAACAACCGAATCGGCGCTTACAGCTTACTGATGCATTTTCAAATAGGCAAGCAATGGATAAATACCATGGTAAAGCTGTTGGAGCAAAAGGTGGTAGAAGGTCCGACGGGGGATTGCGGTCCTGATGCTGACAAACGAAAGGAGGAGAAAAAGCGAATGGTCTTGAAGCAGCCAGTGGGGTAGGGAGTGGAGGTTAAAGCAGAACGTTATACAATGAACCAGCAGAAGCACGTTATACGATCTTTTTAACTAACCAACTCATCCCACTATAAAAAATGAAAACCTCTTATTATACATTTTGAAATAACCACAAAAATAACTGAAACATTTAAAAACTCCATATTTGAAGGCAAAGCTAACCACATTATTTTTAATTTGGATTATATCATATTGAGCCTATTTTTCATGGATATTAAGTTCTATATTTCTGGTATATAAAGTCCTGTTCTGTTTTTCATATCTATGGGGATTTTTGCAAACTTTAGTCATCGTTGTTGAGATACGTCATTAAAAGAGAGCAGATATATTACAATATATCTATTCTGCATGCAATTGTTAAACAAAACAAGTGGCCTCTCTTTGCCGTAATATTACAGCAGTCCCCTGAGAAGAACTAATGGTGTAGTGATTCATGTCTGCTCAAGTAGGTCCACCTTTATCGATCACAACATCACTGCCGCTTTACTGTCAATGCTTTCTTAGTAAATAATAGTTTTTAATGGCAGAGGAAATATTTTTAGTGGCGCAGCGGGTAGGTGAGACGTGGGTTTGAATCCGGTTCGACCTGAGCAGAGTCGGCATGGTCTCCGTGTGGTCATGTGGGTTTCGTCCGAAGGTGTCCTTCAGGAGAACAGCTAACTTTGTGTGTGCATGCCGCTGTCCTGTCCAGGGTAACCTGGGCCTCGTATCCGGCCCGGTACGTGACCCTGCATTGCACAAGTGGTTTTGGAAAACGGTGTCTTTTAATCCTGGCAAACTGTACAGGCAATAACAGACCATTAAATAAGAAGAAAAGCCTACGCCGTGGAGGCCGTGTCATCCACGCGGAAAACAGACATTTTCCTCGCCCACAAGTGACTTGCTTGCATCTTTTTCATGGCAGGAGTTCTGAAATGTTCTCGTGTAATCGGCGATTTTTTCCCCAGTCGCACCAACTTTTCGCCATTTATCACAGAACTGCTGAATTTATCTAAGGTGTGTGTTTCGCTGGAAGACTTTCAAAGGTTAACCTTTTACGACGAAGGCAGTTTACCAATTAACGTGTTGGGAAATATTGAACGCCAGCTTGTTTTCCGACAAAATGATTTCTATAAACATTTCATCACACTGTCATTCATGTGTCAGACTGCAGAAATTGTTTAAAACAAAAAAGGCAGCAAAAACAACAAAAATGTTCCCAGACGAGCGCGTTCAGCAGGCCTGACTTGCCGCGGAATTCGTAAAACGTTTAAACACATTTTTGTTTACTGTTCATTTAACAGTAACTATGTCGTATAAATACCTCTAAACTACACACCTATGTTTATAGAAGTAGCTCGATGTTCTGAGGTTCATTCCCTCAGCTTGTGTGACTGTCATGACATGTAGAGCTTTTCCTAGAAACTTAACGCTAATATTTACGTTTAGCCTCCTTAACACCGGACCTTCAGTTTTTTAATCTGCGCGACAATGCAACGTTCCGGTCATATTTGAGAGAAAACTGTTTATGATGCCTGTTCTATACCACAAAAATCAAAGCAAAGCATGTTTTCAAGGCAGCTGGTGTCATTCCCACTTGTCCACTTGAGAAATGTGCTTCGCAATTACGACCGCATCGTTTCTTAATCCGCTGCCCGATTCTTCTTTTCTACGTTCGCTGAGTTGTGCATTTTCAAGGGCTGAGCCCGCGGGTTCCGACATGTATTTGTTTGGCTTTGCAACGTGAGCTGGTTGGAAGGCCAGGCAAGCGTATGGTGACGGTGGGAAGAAAAGGCGATTGTGAGCATCGAGGACGGAAAAGGCGTCAGACCTCCAGCGGATCTCCGTCTGCACGGCTCGTCTTGAGATTTGATCATTGTGTGCATCGCCGACAACGTCAGCGTGACCTTCTGTTTGTGTGAATGCAGCGCTGCTGGTGACAGGAGACCCGACACCTCACGAGCGTGCTTTTGGCGACCGCGGCGGGCTACACTTCGGAGACGCTCGAAACAGAATAATCTAAACTCATATTCGTGGTTGAAATGTCCAGGAAAGAGTTTAAAGAGAATAAAAGTATGACAATGCTGTGAAAACAAAACTTGTACGGATGTGAACTTGCACGGTTATCTGCCGCCCTTTATGGGGAGCCTGTAGCTTCAAGTTCTGGCGAAGAAGAGGCTTGATGTGTGAAGGGTTTCTTCTGGGAAGGGTACTATGAAATTATTTGAGCATTCGGCAGCAGAGGTTAAGAAATACAAGGAAAATAAAGTGTAAACTAATTATCTGCTTTCATCTCGTGGTCGTGGAGTGAGATACTTGAGCAAATTAGAATGATAGCACCACTCAGCACAGTAGCGGTAATGTGGATCAATGTGTGGATAAGGGCAATGCCATTTATAGTGGAGTGAGCAGATAAAGTGTAGAAATCAACACCCGTCCTTTCCTACCCCGCCGCACACGCCCACCCCGTTTCACCAACACACGTGCGCTCCGATGCAGTCTGGGCTACGCTCGCTAGCTTTCCAGGACTGACAGGCGAAGCCGGCACAGCGGCGCCTCCAGCTGGGTGCAAACGCGGTGGGTTTGGCTGTTCTTCTACAGATGGAGATGTGCCATGGGAAATTAATCTTATCCACAGTCCACAGGCCCCAGAGATCTTAATTATAGGAGAAGTTCCAGGCAAACGGCAAGAGAGACATAGACAAAAAAAAAAAACAATGGTATCGATGAATCATAACAAGGCTTTACTTTACAGATTGCCAGACCGCCTGCAACTGCTTCACAAATGCCGACTAGTTATTAAAATAAAAATATATATGTGTGTGTGTATATATATATATATATATATATATATATATATATATATATATATATATATATATATATATATATATATATATAAATATACGACTACTTTTCTTCCTCGCTACCCGATTGTACTTTGTCCCAGAAAATGCGAAGTGTCTGTTTCCTGTTATTTTAAATGGCGGAAAATAAATAAATAAATGACGAGCTCCCAGCCCATCGGGAAACTCCTGTATAACTATGAGCCCCTGACCTGAGCGGGATAAACACCAGTTACCTCATTAGAAACACTTAATGTTGTCACAAATGTGGTGTTTATACTGCACAGTACAGTACAGGACATTTCACAAGTTGGTCACTGCGTTACCCACGGAAGGCGAGGGGTTCGCAGCCCCACTTCAGTCTAATAAAGGGAATAAAGACGCGTGTCTCGGAGACCCGCCGTCCGCCTCTGTTTCGCACAACCGCCCGCATTTTCTAAATAGGTTTATTTTGTAAAAATGGAATGTGCAATAAGTGTGGTGACGTCGCGCAAACGTATTCAGACAAAGTGAAACAGGCGAAACAGCTGAAAACACCCATGCAGCATGTCTGGCTTCCGGTAAATTCCTAACAGTAGGGTTTATTACAATACATACAGTATTATTTAATAGCAGTATAGTATTTATTTATTTGTGGTATTAGGGTATGGTATTTATTTGTATACTTTTTAATTTATTTTCAATTTTTATTCACACTTTGATTTTCTTATTATGGATGAGCTTCAAATAAAAATGCATTATAGCAAAAGTTTCCGTCCAGATGCATATATGTATGTATTAACTTTCAAGAGCCGGGATAGTTAAAATATCTGTTTTGAGCAGGAAAAGGAAGCCGTATCTCTTACCAGCAAATAGGTTGCATTCACCCTCTTTTACCTCTCATCAGGAGCTATTAACAGAAGGTAAGTACACACTGCATTTAAGAGACATTATGCAAGCTGTGTAAGAAAATATGTGTAAATAAATATAAATTTAAGAACCTGATGAACGTGCGCATCCCAGCTGTACTGAACTTCCCTGGTGTGTTTAGAATATGCACTTTAGAGTGTGTGAGAAGGGGGACTTGGTATCACAAAATGACATGGTTTAAAACCACTCTCCTGCTACTGTTTAAATTGGTGCATCTACTGTTCACGTGAAGTCTGACAAACGGCACCTTCTTTGTCATTAAATCTGTTCTTCGTCGTGAAATTTATAGTGAAGATATACAGCGAACCAGATCTTGTTGCTGCTACCGGTCTTATTCCACAGTTCCAGTGTTTTTCAGGTTTGGGCGGCAAATATAACAACTAAACTTTACCTCTAATATTGACATTCTTACAGGATAAAAATTTTGCCGGGAAATTACGAGTTGTTTTCTAGTTACTTCTTAGCTCAAATTAAAATCTACACAAAGTCTGCAGCTTTCAAATTAAAATCTTGTCTTTGACTTAAAATCTGCTACTAATTCATGAATTAAAATTAGCTAAATAATTGTACAGGGCAGATTTTACGTTAGGTAAAGTATAAGCAGCCTTCTCGAAGAGGTTCCTTTCACCGCAGTGCTCTGGTTGTAACATTTTCCACCAGAAGAGATGGACTGATGTCAGTCCCCAGCAGCTGAAAAGCTGTATTTCTGTCTTAAAATTTGAAGACCGTTTAAATCCCCCGTGACGATGAGGACGTCTAAAAATGCAAATGAGTCGAGACGGTGTTGGCCTCACACCGTCACCCTCCGATCGACTGTTGACTTTGCAGGACGAGGAGCAGCTGCAAGGCACGGCTGCACTTTTCACGATGGCCTACAGAGCTCCTTGCAGAAGTGGAGCAGGAATATGGAGAGAGAATTCAGTGGAAATGAGCAATGCAAAGAACAAAAAAAAAGTTATGTTAATTGAAGGTACAACTGGTGAAAACGTGTCAGTGCTATTCCCGGCGTCGGCCGCGCTTGGCCAAACGGCCGTGATGCCGCCTACTGTACGTGGTCACGTCGTCTGGGAAATACTCTCACATATGCTTATGAATGACAGCCAAATCTTGACAAATGGTAAATCGTGCAGTAAACAAGAGTCTGCTTATTTGTCTTCTAGTCCGTGCTTTGAGTTAGTGTGTTGGATGGGATTTTATCTCCCCGTGAAGGCTGCGGTTGGAGCAGGGCCTGGTTTGAACTGTACCAAATGGTTCGATTTAGCTGCCCAAAAGACAATTAGGCTGGGCTGGGGACTCCGAGCTGCACCCGCAGCACCCCTGGCCCATGCTGTGTTGGCTCAATCTGCAACAAAGCTGTCTCAGACTTACTTTCACGCTAACGCTTCCAGTGATGTTCTCATGCTGGCGGATGATAGCAACATTGGGGCCTTGGTGATTGAGAAGGTTGTGACCTGGCCATTGTGGTGGAAAATATCATGTCTTTTTCTTCTGCTTCTGCGATGCCACTGCTAATCTATACATCCGAACATGTAGGCACCTCACCATAGCCAGGTTGACCGTGTTGCTGCTTTGGAGCAGCATTATAGCAGACCAGATCTGAGGTCCCGGCATCTAGCTGGATGCAGCGAATGTATAAGCACTTGGCTGAATGCAGAAGAAAGTAAGTAGAAGCTGGCTGCCTGCATAGATCCAGTAAAATGGAAGAAACTCTGCATTTACTTATAAACAAATAAACAAGCGTATGAGGGTACAATTCCGTAGCAGTTTAGGCCGTATGTGTTCCTAGCACCTAGAAATGTACAGAGCATAAATTCAGCTGCCACTAAAACTTTGTTTTGCACAGTAGTAGTTTTTGAGCACTTCTGATAAATCTTTTAAGAGCTGGATTTTAGGCTTTTTCAACATTTTTTTAATTCAGGATATTCATAAAACAATTTCGAATACGTGCGCCTCGATTATTTTGAAGATCGTGCTTACACTCCAGAAATCAGACGAGAGGAGCTGAATCACACTGTGTCGCTTTAAGGCAAGACACGCACAAATTGGAAAATCAGATATAAGATGGGCTTCTCCTTGGGTAATTCAATTTTTATTTTTTTTTTTCCTTCTTCTCTGGGATTTAATTAATCGGAAGATGTGATTATGCCCCAATAGCATTCCAAAAAAAAAAAAAAAAAAACTAGGCTGCATTTAAATGCATTATTCTTGCCATTATAGAATTATATTTTACTCTCCACTTACTCTCATCATTCCTCAGTATTGCCTGAAACAATTTAAAATAAATGATTATTCATTTGTATACAGCAGTTCTTTTGAATATGTAAAGATTTGACTGATTAAACAAATTAATTCTCTGGACATGTCTATAAATCTGTTCTATGCGTTGTGCCATGTGGGGTGGGAAGAAGATTCTTCATCTTCAAATAATTTGCAAACAGGAATGCATTGCAGTCTCCTTTTTTTTGCCTCAAAGTCAACTCAGTGATGCAGTCGTGGCTGGTGCCAGTTCCTAAATTCGGTGAATGACGATGTATTAGATATATTTGGACGTCCCTGCCCAATATAATGTGTGGTACAAAGAGCACAGGTCGCATTATTAACAACAGCCACCACGTGGGCTTCGGCACAGGAAGTCCTTCAAGATACTACAGGGATTTCCGTCCTGTTCGGCTCATCTACATCTTCTCTCTTCCCTTCAGATGATGCTTGTCTTTGTTTTGGCCCAATAATCTCATTCCTCCTTAATTCTCCCATGTAATGTCCTTCCCCAAATGTTGCTGTCGCTTCCTCTGATGTGTCACTGGATAAGCAGCTGTGTTCCCTTTGTGTTCTCCTTGGTGATGGTTTTTCTCTGAGCAGCTTGGCATTGTGGGAAGCTTTTGACAGGCTTCTTGCTCCTTCCATACATAGATCCATATGTTGGCGGTTAGTTTGCCATATTGATGTTTTTCTAATGAGTCTGGCCTCAGCTCCAGTAGTTATCACCAAGCAACCACATAGACAGAGGGTATAGGAAAATGGTTTGATACCGACACAGTATCGATATCAAGTAGGATCCATAAGTATGATTACAAGCGAATAACTATGATTTCGCAGTGTGATGATTTCTCTGGACTGAATGCTAACAACTTAATAGTGTAAAGAAGCCAGTTTTTTTTGCATAGTCTAGTGGTGCTAGAAAGTTTGTTAACTGTTTACAATTTCCGCATGCGTTTGACCTAAAATGTGACCAGACTGTCATCTAAGTCATAAAAATAAGGAGAATCCAAAGAGAATGGTCTGGATGTGTCTGGGTTTTGCAGCCATGGGACCAGGACGGGTGGCCTTTATTGACGGAACCATGAACTCTGGATTGTACTGGCAAATCTGGGAACTGCTGCTCAGCAGGAGGTCGGTCCTGTGGCAACGTGGCAATCCTAAACGCTCAAGACAGTCTGACAAACACCGAATTCACCGATTAGGTGAGTAAATCTGACATTGTAATAACATGGATATAGATCAGCTGGCTCTGAGCGATCACTCTATGGTAAAACTGTGGTTCCACCAAAACCTAAACTTATCCAAAATACACGGAACTTACTGTGATTTAACAAGTTGACTCATATTTTATTTGCTGGGCTTGAGTGCCATGTTTGATACTGTTGGCTATAATATCTCGACTTGATTCTCTCGCCCGACAGACACGGTTCTTAGTTGATTCCGTTCCCACCTGTGCAGTTGGCAAATAAACGGCAATAAAATCAAATTACGCTCCAGCACAAACACATCGTGCGCGTAAACTAAGGGATGGCTGTGTAAAAAAAAATAATAATAATAATAATTTCGGAAAGTTTTCGATGCTACATTTTAAAAAGATGTTTCTGTTAACGTTGAAGTTCAGTCGAAAGCCTGGCTGAAAGTCGCAGTGAGCTAAATGTATTTCGGAAGCATAGTTATGAGCTGGAATATTCTCTTGTGAGCCCAGTTCTGCCAATTAGAGTTCTCTGATGTCGTCTCCGTGATGTAAACTTTGTAAAGCCATTACATCAGTTATGTGCTCAGCAGACACTAAAGCGGCCGACAACGCTCGTCGTTTTATCCATTTGTAGAGTAGAACTCAAAGTATAACAGTAATTGGGTGCCACACCCACACGGTGAGATGAAGGCACAGTCTTCAGGTCGGTACCACCATGTTGCTCTTACTTTGCTGCGATTGCTGGGTTGTGAACTTTATACAGTACTGTGCAAAAGTCTTAGGCATGCAACTTCAGTGTGTGTTGAGAAGTACAGGTAGATTCTTATCTACCATCAGGGAGGTTTCTGGTTGGTCCCAAATTCATTCTGCAGCCTGAGAATGACCTCAAACACCCAATCTCAGTCATACACAACTATCTTCAGCAAAAAGAAGGAATCCTGCAACAGATGGTCTGGTCCCCACAGAGCCCTGATCTCAACATGGTCGAGTCAGTCTGGGAGGACATGCAGAGACAGTCAGAGTCTGCAGAAGAACTGTGGGCGGTTCCTCAAAATGTTTGGAAGAACCTACCAACCTCTACCTTAAACTGCATTCAAGTTTGCATAAGAGAATTGATGGTGTTTTAAAGGCAAAGGGTGGTCCCACCAAATATTGATCTGACTGAGGTTTTTTTTGTCTACTGCACTTTTTAGAAGGTTTATTGATTAATAAGTATTCATGGCATTATTTCTGGAACCATCCGCGCTTTATAGCATTTTTCCCCACAGGTGCCTAAGACTTTTGCACAGTACTGTATATTCGAGGAAACTCACCGAAGAAAACTCGAGGAGTCTTATATTGTCCACCACAGTCGCCCGGGGTTGAAACATGCTGCTTGCCGAATAAATAAATAACACAAAATGAGACGTGCTGGTGACAGGAGCTTGTGAGGAAGGAAAATCCAAGGCAAGGGCTTCAGCGAGCGGAGCTTTGGCTGGAGATCTTCATAAACAAGGTCCCGTCAGCATAGAAGCAAATCGTGGGTTTTTTTTTTTTTATAATAATTTTGCACCAATGTTGACAAAAATGTGGTAGATTTTTTAAAGCTCCACGTCTAGACTGATGCGCCACCAGATGATTCCCAGTGAATTCCACGAAGCCCATCAGACAATATTACCACGCAAATTATATTTACCCTTAAAAACAAAGATGTCATTAATCGCCACCCGGGTCAGCGCAACTGTTCATATTGGTCAACGGGGGAAAGGGGATTCGTCCTAGAATAAAATTATAATGATTTGTTTGAGCTCCTGAGATTAACTGAGGGCCATTTGTAATGCTTCCAGCAGCAGTGATTGAAAGGCTATATTAACCAGAGAAAGCTTTGCCATTTAAAAAATGTCTCCTGCCATTTTGAGCAAATGAATGGATTGCTGCTGCAAACGTTCGCTCTGCGTCGGAGCCCTTCATGATAGAAAACATCCCCATCTCGATACGTCTCTGTGGTTTTTTTTCCCCCCTTCTCCACAATACAAATGGCTACTTACCCTGCAGCCAGAAGAATAAACAAAATCCCTGATCTGATTTATATAGTAGGGTTTCATTAAATTATAGTCTGCTGCAGAATTAAATTCACTCAGACAGTGCCTTGTACCAATAACATTTCTGAAGGAATCTGCTGACAAAAACATCTTTGACATAAAAAAGGCAAGTTCACACAACTTCTGACAAATGGAGGTATGGAAATTGGGGAAATTTTTCCTCGCCGCTTGTCCACGTTGATCAAGCTAATATTACAGATAACGGCACGTGCGCCGAACCCGTAAATCGTGCTGAAATGTCGTTCGAGTTGTGTTATGAGCCCTCGAAAGTCCTGCATTTTGATCAGAAGCGATATTTTTGGCAGGTGGAAGATACCGACCCTTCAGATCGATGCTTATAGCGTAAAGGGGGCCATTACGGACAGACATTAGCAGTAATGCAGATGCAGGGATCTGGATCTGCATCTGCAGGTTCTCGCAGGGGTCGGTTATTCAGAATATAAGGATCTGTCACGTTTGAGTTTAACGCATATGGATAATGCCTGTAACAGGGCTAGATTTTAATAGCATCGTGTTTAATAAAACATGCCTTTTCAAACTGCGTATAAATTAATAATCTACAATACATTATCTGCATTTTTTCCCCTCACTGGTCATTGTGGTGTTGAGAAGCGTACACATGCCATAGAAAAACGAAGAAGACCTGGATGCGGAGATTGTTTACGTGATCTTTTTGGTTTTTAACTTCATGCAATTATAATTTGCAATAATTAAGTTTGTTTGGATGAAGAGCGGCAACAGCCGACTGGAATTGTGCAGTTTGGGCGTCTCATTTCAGGAGTGGATCTTTCCTCCTCCGCAGTGAGCATTTGTGTAAATCCTCACCACCAGATGTCATTACATACTCTTCCTGTTTGTGTAAGTTAACCTCAGGAGAAGTGTCTATGCGCGCTGGAACCGTGGACCTGGACACGATTTTAAATAGAATTAAAATTTGACCGCAGGTTTGAAGAACGGTGCTTCGATTGAGTTCTTGTTTTCCGCGCCAATTGACTCCGTGCAAATGACGCCGCTGTCTGGACGCGTCCTATTATTCTAATCTACCTGTGGCCGGGGTTTAGGGACGGTTCAGTGGTCCTCACCTCAAAGTTGAGGCTACTGAACTGAGGCACCGGAAGGGAAGAGACTGACAAGTGTGAAGAAATGTGTGTGCAAGCTTGTATTTTTCGTAAGCTCATACGAACAGTTCTTAAAGTGCTGGGGTTAGTCTAGCAATGGCCTCTTGACTGTTGTCACAGGTTTGGTATATAAAGTACTGTTTGTTTGGGGCGTCATGTTAAAGTGGCACTCGAGCCGCTGATCACTCTGTAGGAACACCTGAAGCTGTGACACGATGGCGTGAGTGTTTATTACCGGTGTTTTTTATTTTTTCATTCACCTTAAACTGCGTTGTAAACAGTATATTTTTATATAAATAGTTTTCTACTCCTCGGCACTGGAGATCTGCACTTTTCCACTTTAAAACTCATCCTAGACCATGTGATGAGCCACTTCTCCAGCCCCTACAACATCTGCCGAAATCCTGGATGGACGATGTAGTCACTGTCAAGTCACTGTCAGACTCGGTGACTGGACTTCTCCGCTCAGCCTCTGCTGGCTTCACAAGCACGTTCGCTGCCAGGACAGACAGGATCGTGGCGATAGTAATTGTCCCCTTCTTTGGCGTGTGCCACTCAGATGTTGCTCCTGTCAGTGTGACCCTCAAACTGAAATGACCGTAGTAATCCAGAATGAGGTCCTAGGTGGAACCTCTCCAATGCTGTGTCCACCGTCTTGTGGAGAAATGAGCCGTAGGTGTTGTGAGATCCAACCTCAACACATTCAAATCACCCTTCCTCTCTAGAAACTCCCTGATCAGTTGAATCACCACACAAGAATGTTCTAGGCATCCTAGAATTTCTACTATGGACTGATACATGCATTCCTGAGAAGGAATGCTGCTAAGTGCTGAGTGACAATGCTGAAGAACAGCTTGCCCTCTACAATGAGCGGAGTGACAACTCTCAGTTGGTCAGTTCTTTCTGAATTCTCTTTATGAATCCACACCCCTTCAGCATATCTTCACTACAATATAGCTGCACCCCTTTGCCAGATGACCTTCAGGACCCCCGAGAGCAACCAAAACAGCTTTGGACAATACTATAGACCTTCTAGGGTAGTCCACTTGGGCTTGAGACAAGCTAGCTCCTGTTTTCCTTACAGGCGCTTATAACTGCTTCCAAGAAGATGAACCCTTGCCCAAGTTAATTGGCTCACCACCTAAAGGGATCCAAAGTCAAAGAGATTCATTAAAACATCTGCCTGCTTTCTTGTCCTCTTTTTCATTCTTCTCCTATGCCACTCTCTGCAGACATAAGCCTCTTCCACACAGTGCACCTTGATTCTGCAAATGTTGCTTTTTCTGGTTTGCTACCCAGAAGTCACACTGTCAGGCCTTCAGTTCTTCTCTTATGTTCATGCTCTTCTGTGCATGATTGTTTTTAGTCAACCCCAAATTGACTGTCTTCTCTTCAGTGTTAAACCTCTCTGCTGCTAAACTGATGACAATGGTTGTCATTGGCTGAAGCCTCTTGTCAGCGTGGTCACCCTTGTAAGAGAAAGGAACGGTGTCGATATGATGAAGTCCATCCACCACCTAATCTACATCTTCATCATATCGTCACCACTCTTTCCTCTTACTACCTTGAGGCCACTTGACACAACTATTTTCTACTGTTGCCTGTTGGGCACTCATCCCCTCCAGCTGGGCTGCCCTGGAAGTATGTTCTATGTGATCTAGCTTGCCTTGACTCATGGAAAGTGCAATTCAAACTGCCAATTCTCACTGCCCTGTTTGCCATCTCCCTGGCTTTCTGTTATCTTTCCAGCTGCCACCAAGCTATTCCTGACTGCCATCTGGTTTTTTCCTGGTTGCCTTTGGACAACCAGCGTCATCATTTATCCAACACATCCTGTGATGCACCTGGATACATCATCTGTGGTATAACCTGGGATGTTTTAGGTCAAGATCAAACACACCAGCCCAGGCAATCCAACCAAAGTTGATTGGGCTTCACCCTCCACCCAAGTAATGCCCCCTTGAACCCACGCCTCACTTCTTCTGATCCGCAGCCATCTCACTGTCCTCTCTGCAGCCTCAGTAATGACTTTTATAAGCCCCCCCACCCCCCCCACTGACTGCCAGTGATCAACAACATACGATAGACCTCTCACAAAGACTTCCCAGCAAAACCCCTGCAGCGAACTTCAATGGACGCACACCTTGCCCTCCAGCCTTCTGAACTGCACTGCTCCCCAGTTCCTCATAATTCTTTCAAACCCATTCCATTCGTTCTTCCCAAAGTGTTGCAACCCCCAGCAAGACGACTTGCTCGGAAGCTTCTGACAGCAAAAACAATATCTGGGCTGTGGCCACAAAGATGCCTCTGAGATGAAAAATAATAAAGTAAACACGACTGCGGTATCTATCGCGTTGGATTGTACGATTTTTTATTTATTTTTTTTGCTACACTGCATGATTGTGCAGTTTTTTGCTCCGTTGTGCTCTGTGGCACAACGCTATGACTCATTCTCCCGAGTCTACGTGTGACACATATTAACAACCCACCTGCGATTAACTGTGTTCTCAGAAGCCGCAACTTCGAACTTCTTCTCGGATAAGTCACATTCAACACAACGTGTGGAAAACAAAAAGGCTGTGGAATTAATGGAAGCAGCCACTTCCACAGTTGGTCTGGGAGTTCACCTCTTCCTTTCCTCTGGGCCAAACACAGCTGGGCCCTCCATGCAGCTGCTCCAAAGCCACACTGAATTTACGGGCTGGATCACAGCCCCTCGCGACTGGTATCTTTATAACATTCTTACTCAGAGGCTGCTTTGTGTCCACCATGAATCTCGGCCTAGCCGCAGGCCCGACCCGCGTGGTTCCGCCTTTGGCAATCTCCGGAATGTGCCGTGGCTCTCGGTTTAAGGGGTTCGTCTCCTCTAAAGTGCCCATCTGCTGTCGAGTGCCCAGGGTAGCGGACGGGAGAACTTTGCTCGCTCGTAGTCACGCAATCGCAGTCAGCGAAACCTTTCCTTCGCGGGAAGATAACTGAACGCCGAGGAGTACAACACGAGGGCCTTTCCAACCGCTTCAACTGGACAGCTTACAGAAATGTTTATTGTGCAGGTTTAGATCGGTGGCGATATAATAAGCCTGTTTTGCAGATCCACGCCCCCCATCATGGCTGCTATCCTTGAAGAAAGTCCACGAATTTAAACAAAAGTCTATTAATAGCAGTTAAACTAGTTAGCAAATGAACTGACTACCTCTATCTTTCCTACGGATGTGCACGATGCCCTCAAACATCCCTTCAGTTTCGTGAAGATCACTTGGGTGTTGCCGTTGTCCCGGTTTGTGGGGGAGCGTCGGGTACCTTTGGGTCGCCTGTCGACTACGTTGTGTTCGTGGACCGGGGCGGCGGAGACGGACAGCTCTGCTATGCAGCAAATTCAAACAAGATGTGCCGCAGAAATCCCTTTGAAGACTTTCCATGTAATACCGGTGAAGTCTTGGAGGGTAAGCGCGTGCTCTCATAAAAGGAGTTTATATTTACCTTAACCTGACAATGTCTGCTAGCCAGATGTGCCTTTCATCTCTGTGGAAATTTTTTTTTACCCCCCCCCAAGAAAAGTTACTTATTTTAACATTACATGCTGAGGGGAAAGAAAACAATAACGCAACTATTTTCAGAGAATTAAATAAAAGCAATTCTGTATCGGATATCTGACCCGTTGTAAATGAAGGGGTTTAGTTCTGCGCCTCGCTTCATTGCGCTTTTTTTTTAGCCTTTTCTCTAGGGGGAGAGATGGAACAAAAGTGATCATGCCTGTATTCTGCATCGTCAAACAGACCCCCCCCGCCGGCCCTCGGCTCATTCGCGACTTCAGATGAAGGTTCGGCTTTGTAAACGTCTCGCTTTTTTAAGGGTTCCCGGCGACTCTCGCCGCTTGTGAAATTTACTGCGGTACCTCTCGGGCTGTCGTTCTGCCGCCCGCCATTGTTCTTCTCAAAAAAGGCGGCCTCTGCCCCCGCGATCCCAGATTCTGCCCAGCCCTCCCCTCCCCTCCCCTCCCCTCCCTCAGAGCCATTAGGTTCACTGACTTGGGCTCGTACCTTGATACCAGACGGGCTCCTTTCAAAGACAGCCTTATCTAGATCAATATGTTATTCCCAACAGACTGGCGCTAATCGCATCACTCCCCCCCAATAGAGCGCCGAGATTCAGACGCCTGGCGCAGCCCCTCTCTGAACTCTGAAATTAAGGGAGAGAAGGTTGGGAGGAGGGTTTGGGTTTATCGGGGAGGTGGAGGGGCTGCAAAGATGGGAAGGTAGACATAGCTGGAATTTACTGGCACTCTTTCCCCAAATAGGCAAATGAATAAGTAATACAGAAAGTGAGAAAGCTCTGCCGAACCCACGGCTGCCTTAAATGGCGCCAAGTGTGGCACGGGAGAAATATTTGATGCTTTTGACCGTCCGGCCGGCTGCTTTCTCAGGAGCGTTAAGGCTAAGCCGATGGTGCCTGAGGATTAAAGGAAAGATGGAGTTGGGGGTGTCGGTTCCGTGTGTGTATCTTTGCTCGATTGCTTCTCAGCAAAACTTGTCGAATCTGTTTGGGCGAAGAAAAAAACGCCCACAAACCCCAACAGACAAATTCGCCGAGCGCTTACGGGCGACTGGACTTCGCAGCAACGGTCCCGTCTTTATTCTGACAGGTGTCATAAAGCGGCTTGTTCACAGCGCGGTGCGCAAACAGGGCCGAGATTCCCACCGCGTCGGGTGTTAAACTGTCTTAAATGTTCGTTTTGAGCGACACGGCTGGAAGAATCGAATTAAAACACGTCAGGAAAGCGCCGCCAGCGCGTTCCCTGTGTAAATTGTACGCCGGTTACGGCTGTATTGTGTTGTAGCTACCCGGGTCGTGAACGAGCAACGAAAAACGCGGGGCGTTTAAATCCGTGCGCGAAAACATGCCTCGCGGAGATGTGTAGGCCTGTCCGTTAAACCTTATTCCCCCGATCTTAGAAATCTCAGATGGGGGGGCGTACAAAAATTTTAGCACGCTATTGATTCCGCAACAAAAAAAACATAATAGTGTTTTGCAGGGTAGAGCTGTTACTTCTTTAAAAAGCATATTGGTGAAATAAAGCACACTAGATGTCACACGGGAACGCTTTTCCACATAACATGTTGACGTGTTGCAGGGTGCGAAACTGTTTGGAACATACATTATTTATGAGTGCCATCTTACGACTGTATCGGTAATAAAATATTAAAGCGCCCCCCCCCCTTCCCGAACCCAGACACTTTATTATTCTTTTTAATAATTTCAAAAATGGCCGTAAGATTTATTTAAGCTGCTAAATTGCATCTTTAAGGCTCAGAGGCTTAATTTCAAGATGCTCATGAATGTTTTAGAGCTGTTTTGGTGCATTTAATATTCACATAAAGTACGCTGGCTTGGTCAGGCTCGCCTCCGCTGGCCAGGTTCTGGGAAGATCTGCCTAGTTTCTCTGCTCAAAAACGCCGTCTTTCTCGTTGCGCATCTTGGCCGGGCCGGAGTGGGTCTTGATGAAGAACTTGGAGGTTCTAACCGCATTCCTGTGTCACCCCCCCCCCCCCTTTTCTCACAGGGTGGCTGGAAGGATACAAGTTAAGGAGGACTCTCTGTAAGCAGAGGGCTGCTGGTTCAAGTCTCACTCCCTGCTGTTCTTATATAACTTTTTAACAAGATTAATAGCTTCACTTGGGGGGGGGGGGTAGCGTGTGCAACAGTTCTGCAAAAATCAAATTATTTATATAACATTTAATGTCATCATGTAAAAATTGTGTTATTTGACCACTGATGGATCGGGTGCAGTTTCATAGCCAGGTTCCCAGTAATTCTGCGATAGGTTCTAGACCACCATGGCCCTGACCAGGATAAAGTGGTTGACGATAATGGATGGATAGATGGACGGGTGGTTTTGTAAATATTTTCTTCTGATAATATATGTCATTCCTAATTTCCTGAAACCTCCCCGCAACCTCAACGCAGTCGTGCGGCACTCGCTGAAAACATGCCGAACTCATCCGCTTGGCTGAGAGCTTTGCTCTGACAGCAGGGAAGTGTGGCTCTTTTCAGTGAAATTTCCCTTCTTCCTTCCGCGTCCGGTCACACTCGAGCACTCTCTACACTCTCATTACATTCACTTTTAGGAGCAGAGATAACATTTCTGCCCAAAGCCCTTCACTCTGAACGCTTTTTTCCTTATGTTCTCTGGTCCTTCTTGCATTAGTTATGTTGAAAGGGGGGCGGCACAGTGGGTAGCACAGGTGCCTCACAGCCCCGGGGCTGTCGGCTTCAAAATGGGTTTGATTCTGGCCCAGTTCCTGCATTGGCGTGTCCTCCCAGTGCCCACAGTGATTTCCTCCAGGTCCATGACATGTGTGTGTGTGTGTGTGTGTGTGTGTGTGTGTGTGCGTGCGCGCGCGCGCCCTCTCTCCCTCCCTGTGCTTCAGCAACAGGTTCCAAACCACCATGACCCCTCATTGGACAAACTGTTGCTGGTGACAGATGAATTGATATTTTACGTTAAAGATTTTTGATGTCACGGCGAGTGACGGGTGGCTTATCCAGCGCAATGATCGGCCGCTGCTGTGTTTGGTCAAAATTTCAGATGATCTTCTTTGGAACCATTTCGGAAAGATCAAACCTATACAGCACATCCACTGTGAAGATGTCTCCTGAAGACACGAATAGTTATAACAACATTTGAACACTGAACAACAGCTCCAGTTGCTGTCTCTTTTTCACTGTGATGCAGTTTATCGTTTTCTTGAGATGTTTTCAGAACCAACATTTTTAAATATGTTCGTTTACGGGTGTAGCTTTTAAGGACCTTTCATTAGAGTTTTCTTTTTTTTTTACTGGACGATTCCAGATGGACGGAGCACAAAGAAGTGAACATCAGCCACGATGGAATTCAATGGTGATTTCGAGCGCAACTTTCCATCATTGTCACTTTTGATGTTTGCACCGTCTGAGAAGCGCATTTTGAGAAGAGGACTCAGACTCAAGCAGAAACTTCTAGTCCACTCCAGAATAATTCCTTTATGTCACTTTCATTTTCGTCGCTTCATACACCTTCTGTCCGCTTTCTGCTTCCCGGGTGGGGTTGCGAAATGCAGCACGGAGGTGTTTTCTCGCTTTTGTGTTGCTCTTAGGACCAAGATGTAGACTGTTTATCCTGTACGGGCGCTTTGCAAGTTAGATTTGGCAACTTTACACCTCCGAAAATCTCGTCAAAGGCTCAGAAGAGGGGAAACTGCTTTGAGGAGAAGAACAAGTTGTTGGGCGTCTTGCTGCTACTCTGAACGCCTTGCTAGGAACTGAGATGACCTACCACATTTTGTTAGAATTCGACAAGTGCTCATCAGTCATTATGGAGATTGTTTTTTTTTTTTCCAAGTTTGCCGGTCCTGTTGTGCACCCAAAAGCATGTTTAACAGTATTGCATTGGTCTCGCTCGTATTGATTTTTTTCCCCTTTCTGCATTGTGTCACAGGCCTTGTTGCAGAAAGCGGTAATGACCATTCATAAGCTGGGCAGAAATAAACGGATGATGAATGTGACAAGTCATTGCGAAATTTAATGGAGCTCATTTGTACAAATGAGCCCCTTTGGAGGGTGATGTCACCCAGGTTGGCCTGGTTTTATTGGCCACAACTGTCTTAGACTCACACAGTGAAGACATCTTCACCAAAGGTGGCTTTGTTGCTTATTACGGTGGCAGTTCCTCAGAGCCCTCATAGACATTGTTATTTACGTAAACTGTTGTTCGTTTCACACAAAGTGGCAGGCGCTGAGCCCCTCTTGACCTAACAGTTATACATCATCAGATGAAAGGACGAGATTCTTCTTTAGGACGGAAACTTTATTTTTTTTTCTTCCCCATTTTCTGCGACCCGCGTCTCCTTGGCCTGGCAGTTCCGGCCCAGCGGACACGACGCATTCGTGCGGAATTTGGAAACGTATCGATCGTTGTTCCGTGAAGATCGACGTCCTCTAGGAAGACGCAGCGGCGGCAGAGCGCCGTTGCGGTTCGGTGCAGCGCGGCGCAGCACGCGGACATCCGAGGCAGGGAATGACGGTTTAGTTGCTGGAAACGTGCCCGGATCGAGGGGACGCGTCCTCACGCTCAAAATGAATAAATAAATAACTGCCGGGTCTAATACGTGTAAGAAGCCTCAAGCTGCCAGCCGTGTTCGGGATCTCGGCCAAGAAGCCACGAACGTACGGGTGGATAAGAGTCTCTGCTGAAGCCACGGACGGGATACAGTATTTCTCAGCCACCATGGAAACTGCGCTCCATAACTGTATGGTAATTAGGACTCTGTACCGCATAAAAGCACTTCAGTTCTTCAGATGCATCCATGCTGTGGAGAATGTGATAAATATATGTGGAAACATCCATGCGAGCATTATAAAATGCCCACAATATATGCGTGTGTGCTTGCATTATTTTTGAGTAATGTATGCGATTGAAGGGAATGGCACGCAGGAAATGTCGTGCTAACACATGACAGGTGTTACCCGTGGGGGGTTTGCTCGCTGCAACCATCTGCCTCGTGCTCCCGTTGCGTCCTGATAATTATAGAAAACCTTTCTGGTAGGGGAAGGATCACCTCCCGCTTTTCAAAGCGCGGATAATATACTCTGTGTGGCAAACAGACCCTTCTCACTTGGCTAAGTTGTCCCGGTGTCACGTGGCATCCGTGTCGCTGTTCTGCGCCGTCTCTGGAAGGACTCTTGCCTTAATCCCACTCCTGAAACCCCAGGCTGTTATTGACAAGGTGTAAAAATATTTTCTAACCATAGATAAGAACAATTCTGGGGTAAGTGTCTCCAAAGCCCATTGGCTCAAGGACTTCGGGGGCGACGGAACGGAATCTCACCGCATCACACCCACAGGTGCTGAGGGGCGCTTTGCTGCTCAAACAAGTAGTAAGATCAAACAAGTAGATCGAGATCAAGATCGTGCTTTTAGGTATGCTTCCCAAAGCTCCAGAAAGGAGGCTGTTAAGAGATCTGTCAGCAGAAACGATTTACTTCCGTCTTCGGCACCCGGCAACGGGGCTGGCGGTTTACCGGCCCTCGGTGAGAGGTAAGGAGGAACGCGACCCCGCAGATAGTGCTACGAAGCGATCTCAGCTTTAGGCCAAAATCAAAGCCAGAGGATAATCCTATCGGCGTCGTTTCCCACGTCGAGGAGTCAGACGCGTTCCCGCGCTTGACGCGGAGCAGCGGTATGTAACAAATTGAAAGTATGGATGACAGAGAAATAAACTGGCCAAAGGGCACAGGGTGTGGTGGATGAGCTCTGCTTTTGGGTTTCTGCTTTATCAAAAGAGGAACACCACGGCGGGAGGAAAGATTAACTGTGGCCTATCAGTGTCTGTGCCGGCGGGGTAAGGTGTAAACACATGCCTCAGCTTCAGCGGTGAGCTATTCCGTTGTCAGATTACTCCTATGCATTGAAGGGAAGGAGACAAATGCCTCTGACTGAGAGGCGGCTGACTGTGATGCATAGGCTCAAGTCTGAGGAACCACTTCCCTGTTTTTGAGCTCAGCGAGGAAGCGTGGAGGAGATACGGAACAGATGAATCCACATTTCGCAGTGGACACCCTATACTCGGCCAAATGTAAAACGGAACGATAGCAGCGGAATGCTCATTGGCTTTTCCCCCCTCGCAGTCTTCCTGATCCCCATCGCTCAACAAATGCGATTCCTCCAGGAACGCGGCTGCTTGGTCCGAATGTCGCCACAGCTTTCCGTTAGCGAAGAAGTGGCTTTTTCTAGGGGGGTAACTTTAGACCTCGCACAAGCCTGTTGCGTGTACAAGCACATCTCATTCATTGATAGGTATATTTGCATTTTAAATCACTGCATTAAGTGCGCTGTAATACCACAGAGATGCGAGAGGTGAACAAAATAAGAGAAACACCACCTGAAAGTTCCACACAGTTGCAAATGCAGCAGAAAGGTGAGTCATATTGGGTCACCGCAAGTAGGTGAGACAGTTAGCACTGTGATGTATGAGTTTTCAGAAACACGAGGCAACCGACAGAGAAGCCACATGTACAGGGCCCAGTCGCAAAACCCATGGGCCGGACATGAATAAAGTGCGTCAGCAAAGAAGAACAGCGGTCGCAAGTCGAAGCTCAAACGCAAAGCCACCCCTGGCGCTTTGATGCAGCTATTCTGGGAATGTGATAAGATACAAGCTCACCGGAAGGGAGTTCGCTCAACCGTTCAAAAGACCTTTAACATCAAGTCTGATTTGTCCCTATCTATTTTCCCGCTGAACCACAACCCAAGTTCTCTGCTTGATGAGGTCCCGGAGCGTAGGTTGTTTATGCTGACATTCTTGGCAAGAAAATGTAAAGCTTCTCCGTCTCAAAAAATTAACATTTGATCTGCATGAAAATACAAAGCATTTCTGGAATGTACGGACACCCTTCTGGAACTTATTACACAGTACAATGGGGCCATAGTTGTGACACACGCTACAACCTTCTGGCTCTCAGCTCCTGCTCTATGTTAGAGAACGTGTGCGCGGTTCCCTCTGTGTGCTCCTTCCCTGTATGTTCCTGTGATCTAAAGTCACTCAAAATAAAATAAAAACGTGATTAATCTTGTGGTGCTGAAGGAAGGATCTCTGAAATAGGGTAAAAGTGTGGAAACTGTACTCCTCTATTGTGTTTGTTATTATTATTACGTTTGTGTTTTTTTACATGAATAATATGCAGAAAAAAAAACAAAGCCATATTATACCTCATTGCATTCATGTTTGTTAATTGTTTAAATATCCATATGCTTTATGTGATGCAGTATAAGGGAACTCCTGACTTATGACAGTGTTGTTGAGAAGGAACCCCAGGGACTGCCGGTAATATGGTATGATGAGTCATCCTTCATCCTGTTTCCTACGTCCAGATGGGTTTATGTTTAAAGAAAGCCAAAGGCTGCCTTCAACCCACAATAAGTGTTTGACACGCAGCGGGATCTGCAACAGTATAGTGAGACTCCAGGTCTGGGAGTCGACTGGTGCAAATGCCGATCCCTCACGACGATCCCGTATTCTAGAATCGATATACAAACTTACACACACTGGGTGAAGTCGTTGCCCTCCCTGGGTTCCCCGGTCAGCTGAACATCGTCCGACCTCTACGAGAAGTTCCTGAGAGTGAATCCGTTCCCACCGCATAGATTTCCACCTCCTTCATCCCTCAAAAAACTGGAAGCTTTCTGTCTTGAAAAAAGGTTGCCCTTATCGGCAGCCCTACTCCTTATCAGGTGCTTCATTTTACAATATTGTTTCGCGTTTCTCTTATTTTGCGATCCACCCTGCACGCGCGTGCGACTCGAGGCTTTCCATACCTCCATATATAACTACATATTACAACCAAACCGAGAAGGTTCTAAAATAGCAGTGAGGTCCTCAAAATAATTCATGATTTTATATTCAAAGGGTGTGAAACACATTTAGTGTCATATTGCTAGCAGGTTACGATGTAATTTCAACAAGGACAGCCTATTTCATGACTTATATTCATAGCTTAAGCATTTCCATCATTCTGACAGCACATGAGCTTCAAGGCATGCTACTAAAGCTATTTATTTATGAAGAAGGTTCCACAAATCTTAAATTAATGAGCTGCGTTCTTTTTACACAGCCAAGCAATACATATAGACTGTCACCATCAAAACATAAAACGGTGTATTAGCTTAAGGCCACTTAAAAAAAATGTGAATAAGGTACTTGGTTGTTATCGATACTTATGTGTAAGTATTGAACAGCGTAGACACGCGAGTGGTTTAGTGACGCCGGACATTACGTTTGACGTTTGGTGAGGGCCCGGGGGCTGGAGGAAGGGTGGCTGGTTTGAGATTACGGTCGATCAAACCTCATGTGGAATGGAATGCAAGATGGACACCGAGATGTGGCGTTTATAGCCACCAACCCCCCCGACCTCAGAGGCACACAGCCACAGTAGCTTTGTGCACCGCGAGTGGGATCTGCATATAAATCGGTGGTGAAGAGGCCCAGGGAACACGTCGTGGTCCACGTTCTCCCGGGTGGGTAGGACGGCCGCGGTTCTCTTTCAAGGAGCGGAGCCGGCGGGCTGGAGAGCCCGCGGAGTGAAAAGGAGCGCCGAAGGAGGCGCACGCCTGTTTTCCGTGCCCCGATTTAGCGCGGCTGTCCTGCTTTCAGGGAGCGCCGTAACAATTTGGCTAATTTACCGTGGCTAAATTGGAAGAAAAAGAGGTTAAAAAAAAAAAAAAAAAACTTTTGATGAATGGCTTCGTTCCACACGGGGTAAATGAAGTCCAACAGGGATCCCGAATTAACCTCAAACAAGCGCGTCTGCTGGATAAAACCAGCATTTGTTTGCCTATCGTCACATAAATGATCGACACAAATGGTCATTACAGAGTCTTAACTTTGTTGGGAGAGGGTTCTTCCCAACGCTGCAGCGCATCATCTTTACATCATCCTTCCTCCCTGTGTCCGCTCTCACAAGGAGCGTAGGCGTCGCTATTCGATACGACGGCGGGTTCTAACGTGGGCCGCCTGTTCGGCTCGATAGCGTTAACGTAATAAAACCGCCGCCGACGATCCTGCCCAAACTTCCAGGTCACACATCGGGCTGTCCTCAGGTTTTTCCACAATTTGCCGGGTGAGAAACTTTGCCTCTCCGCCGGCTGTCCGAACGGATCCGCGTTCGCGTTCGGAAGGCAGCACGGCGGCGCGGATTGACATTCACGCGAGGGTTGATGTTTGCCACGGCTTGGCTTTCTGCTGGTCAGCAGTGCACTGCTGAGAAGATCTTGAGGTCATCGGGGCCATTCCGGCAGGACTGCGGTGGGCGTGAGAAGCACATTGCTCACGATTCCGCTATGAGGGGGTGGGAGGAATTCAGTAGGTCAGACGGTGTGTTTGGGAGATTACCGGCAGCCCCCCGGTTAATTTTTGCAAAGCGTCAATGCGAACCGGTTCAGCAGACCAAGCAGAAATCAAGTCTTTTCGCTCAATACGCGCTGAACTGCAACCATCTACTAAGATGTAGTAGCTCGCTGCTCCTCCATGTCTGGGGAACAATACCTTTTCACGGCGTTAGAGGGAAAAAAGAAGAACAGATGTCTGCAGTTGTCCTCGGTAAATTAAATTGGCGCGAATCTAATTGACAGAAGCTGAGGATAATTATGTGGTTGTGGATTCGGAATAGACTTTACATACAGCCCCTGTTTCACTAATGGTGATGGTCTGGTTATAGCACATGGAGCGGTAAGTTCCAGAAAGCAGCTTTGAGGGTTTTTTTTTTTTTTTTTAAATGCGCTTGCCTTTTCTTCCTTAGCAGTTACGCAATTCCTCAGGGTCCTGACACATATTTTCTTTTGTTATGAGTTTGATATTTTCGGCATCTTTGTCCTGTTTGTCAGCAGCCGTCAGATGCAATCTGAGGGTCCTTTAAAGAACGTCGGTTTTTTTCGTTGTCGCCGCGGCGCATTTAATCGCCTGTTTTGCTTGATCGGTAAGCGGCGCCAGCGGAGAGGTTGCGCTCCTCCGCCGTGCACGGGAACAGCCGTCGTGGGCTCGCCCCGCGGCCCGGTTCCTTCTCCGAGACTCCGGCGCCGCCGTATAACACGCCAGCCGTACCTGGAAGTAAACAAATGAACGGTCAACGGAAGAAAAGAAAAGTCTCGGTTCAGGTCACATTAGTATTTCCGGATAATTCCTCACCCGCTGCCGCTGTGTGAAACTTATTACAGTTGGTGTTACGGTCGGTGGAAAAAAATTTGAATAGTGAGGGAGCAACGTGTTCAGTGATGTTAAAAATAAGATATAAAACATCAGACCTTACATTACGGTCAGTCTTACCACTCCTTTCTAGAGCAGATGGAGTCTGATGGGGGGGTTAAACTCTCTTGCCTGTATCTCCAAGTAGCCTCCTTTGCACTTCCCTCTCTTTGACCTCCGCCCCCTGCAGACAGCCAGTATATTTTATATCTCTACACTACGACAGCTTGTGTGTTTAAGGTAGTGTAAATAAAGCAATCAGACGTACGTACGTTTTATATTTAAAACGTGACACCTAGGTGAAGGTTTGATGTCCTTTTTTCTCGGTAGTTTTTGCCTTGCAGGCAATATAGAGAGTGCTGGATTTATATTTTTCACTTGGGTTATAATACCTGTGTGAACTTTGAGCATCTCATTTTTCCTCCTCCATAACCCTCTCAAATTAGAAGTCTCTGGTCTACAGTCTATTAAGCATTTGAAGATAAATGTGCCGGCGCACTGATGCTAAATGGAGCGGCGAATAAATACAGTCGTACTCCTCGCGGTTCCATCTAGGCAGCCGCGAGGAAATACGGCAAGTTGACGCAATACGTAGGACGTGTGAGGGACCCTGAGCGTGGAACGCGAACATTTATCTTGCCGCATTTCCTGCAGCGAAGCAGAATCCAGGCCCTGAACAATGCTGACCTCAACAGTCCTTCTCACGCATCTTGACCGAGTCCGGATTGCCCAAGAAGGCCCGGTAATGAAGAGAATTGATATATTTGCATTCCTGTCTTTGCTCCTGGAGTAAAAATGAATTATTCCGTTTGTCGTTCTTACGATCGCTGAGAAAGGCAACTAATCCACATCTGATGTTCTGTGTGCTTCTTCCTGCTGGAAAGGAGTCATAGCGTTGTCACAACGTGAAGATTGTCTGTTGGGGTCATCGGATGGACAGTCCAATATTATTTGAGGCACAGAACACCGGGATTTTGGACTGTGATAAAGATTGATGCATTTATAACTCAAGACAACAAATAAAATTCGGCCCCGACGCCTTCTGTTGAGGATGATCATTACTTGCGAGCACCGATGCAAGTTTCTCGACGGTCTATTTGTTTGTCAAGGGAAACCGAATAAGAATCGCATCGCGAGCGCTTGGAACACGTCGGCATCGTAGGAGGTCCGGCTCCCGACTCGAAGGCAAACCCGCCAGTCGGCCGGCGCATCTTGGCGTGCCGCCGACGTCCCACCGCGACCTTCCTTCCGCGGCTTAAATAATTCCCGGACACCTCGCCGTCATGTCGACCTGGACCACGCCGACTTATTGTCTTGCGGCCTTTCAGAGGAGATGAAAGTCACCAAAAGATAAATTATTAATGGACCTATAATTCCATTGCCACACTTGGCTACTCAGACATCATTGTGTATATAATTGATCAGCCTCCCACAGTGTTTTCTCATTTAGCAGTCTGGGAGAAACACGCCATGGTTGTAAACCTGCCTTCCTCCTGTTGGCTTTTGTTTTATTTTTCTCCTTGAAACCGAAATGAAAACTTTCAGTGCGAACTCCTGGAGCAATATATATCACAAAGACCGGCCTATTTGTTGTTGCCAGCGATCAGCAGCTTGTAAAAGGAGCGAGGGTTTAACCGGAAGCCCGCGCCTCCGAAGGCATCGCTCAACCCGTGCGCTTCGCGAACGATAAGGGTTACCGTGCTCGGCTCGGTATTACAGGAGCCAAACTTCTTGCCCCGTTCCCCGTGTTTGCGTGTCTGTCTGTCTGTGGGCGTAACGTCACGTGCGGTTTCCTCGCCAGCACTCAGACCCGTCGCTTTGTCCGCAGACGGCGAGCGAGGCGGCGAAGAGGATCGCTGTCGCGCACAAGGTAAGTTATATAAGTATTAGAGCGGTTAAAAGGGTTTAAAAAATTACGTTCACGCGTTCTTTGAGTTTTGTATATTTCGGGGGCTCTTTGGAGCGTCGTCGTAAGGGTTACGCAACGCTACAGCGCATTTAATTCTCGCAGATTATTACCGGAGGGAGCTGGGACTCTGGCCGTTTGATACTGTCAGGTAATAAATACGTTGCGGTAAATCCATTAGAAGCCATTTGTATCTAATAGCCTTATCACAGGCAGGACCTTGGAGGAGTTCGGGCCTAATGGGATTGGAGTGGGTGACGCCGTCCACCGTCTCCTCTCAGCCGCGCGCCGGGAAGTCGCCGTCGGACGACGCGGCCCGTCCGTCTGAGGGCAGCTCGACAACGTGGTGATCATCAAGAGGTACTATGGCGGCGAGAAGGTTTTAGCCTATATCAGATGTTAAGTAATTCCACGTCATCGTGGTTTTGCTTTGTGTTTAAGGCTGAACGGTCCGAAGGACTAAGTGCTCAAAGGAGGATTCTTGGGGGTCACAAAGGAATCCTTTGTGTGCAACCATCTAGCAGCAGCCATCTTGAAACTTCTATGGAGAGGCTAAAGTTGTTAGAGATAGTGAAGTGAACATGAGTTTGTAAGCTGCTATTTCTGAGTCAGCCTTGAAAGACAGGCAAGAAGAGCAGGAGAACGCTGGGCGCACTGCTGGAACGCTGTATTGTTCTCTCAGTCGATAACTTCACGAGCTGCAGCGTAGCCGGCGTGCAGATTGTCCTCCCATATGGCCTGACAGGCCTCGCTGAATAAACAGGTCAAAAAGACACTCCCACGGCACTCGTCGGCCACAGCTTTAATTTCTGTTTTGGTGCCACGTGCTCCATGCAAAATACCGCGCAGCTTTGCCAGGACTCAGGGAGCCCAAGTAAGTAGAGATGATCAATGAACAAGCTCCACAGCTCTGATCTCAATAGGGTCTCCTTGTGAGGCATGCAGCACTATCACATGAAAGTTCTGCTCTAGACCTTCTTGTGCCGAGCGAAGGTTCAAGCTAGCCCGCGTTTCTGAACTGGTTTCCATTTGGAAGCATCGGCAAGTTTTAGATGAATCCCCAGCAGTTTGACTTTCTGCGTCAGCGATCAGGTCAGACGGAATTTTCGGTTGTATGACTCGTAGGAGGAGAGGATAGCGTGAAATAATGAGCCGCGTGTACAAGGTAGGGCACCGCGCTTGCCAGTGCAGATCGGGGAATCACTTTTATATCCTCATCCATGGCATAATTATAAAAACAAAGCCTTTAAGGACATAATGTTGGAATAATGGAATAATGCTGTACTTTTTAACAGTCTCTTAAAGTCCTTAAAGCCTCTAAAGACTTATTTTTCTGCGTTCTTCTCTGAGGGTGGGTATGTTTACTTTTTGCTGAAATAACATATGAAGCTCACGCGACCCCCCACCAGGACAAGTGGGGCGGGAAAACGAACCGCGCTGAACAGCTCGAATTTCGCTTTCGTTCCCGTCGCTACGCAGCCTTACGCACCGCGTGTTCTGCAAGCACGCTTTGGCCCACCTGCAGACCAAGGCTTCGTGTGGTTTGTTGTTAAAAGACTTAGTTTCATTATCTTTAACATCGAATCGCCTGTTTACCGTAAATCAATACGTTTCATGAATAATCCATCCATCTATTGTCGTCAACCACCTACCACGAGGAGGGTCGTGGCAGTTCGGATCCTACGTACAAATAAAGTAAAATAAACAAACATATAAATAAATATATAAATAAATGGACAGACGGCGATTAACAGACAGACAGACACCTGGATGGATGGATGGGTGGATGGATGGATGGATGGATGGATGGATGGGCAGTCAGACAGACAGATGGACAGATAGATAAATAGACAGACACCTGGATGGATGGGTGGATGGATGGATGGTCAGACAGATAGGTAGGTAGATAGATAGATGGATGGATGGATAGATAAAGCTTTCAACTTATAATGTAGAGGAGGACCAGATAACAAATCAGTGTCAGTAGTTTAGCCACTGAATCACTCTAGTCCCTGCAAAGTCAGGAGTGTCCTGCTTCAAAGGTGACCATCCCGTCACGCTCGTCCTGCTCATCATTAAGTTCTGCGAGAGACCAGTCACGTCTGCTTTCCCCATTACACCTGCACCGATATGCCAACCACCACAGTCGGTCCGCTGAGGACTTAAATTTCCACGATAAACCCAAAATCAAATTTAAGGCCACAATATGAAAGAAATGTGAAAAAGAAATAAAATGTTCTTCGATTCTGGTTACTCTGGACCATGAGTGACGGCGAAAATTCCAACAGTTCTGCTCTTACGTGCCTGGACTTTGCTGCTTGGCATTCGACCGTTGATATATATGCGCCCAGGTCGAAGGGCACGCTAAATACGCTCTGGAAGACCACAATTCGGCCTGGAATTGATTGTCACTAGTTCCCTCTGTGTTCCCTGTCTGTCACCGGGTGATAAAAAGCAGAAGCTGTCTTATGTTGTGAACTCCTACGCAGAAGCTATGATTTATAAATGTAAAGCAGGGAGAGGATACAGAAGTGTTCAGACCATTACCCGTCTCATGGGCTCCCCTCTGCTCCCCTCTCCGAGTCACTCAGTGCTTCTTCCTCCCAACTTGGGAATATATATATATACATCCTTTAAGACATTTTAGTGTTTATTTTCTCTTTGCTTTGTAGCTGGAGAAGAAGGCATTCCTGCTTGACTGATGGGTAAGGGGGGGGGAGAAAAAAAATGTTACTAAAAGAATTTTCTATTGCTTTTGTAAAACCCCAGGAGTTCAAATGACGAGTGAACAGGAGACCATTGGCTACATCTGTCTCCCGATCAGCAATTCATTCGGCGCAGTCGCATTAATATTAAGATTGCTGCTGATTTATTTGTTATGTATATTAAGAACATTTAAAGGCAAATGTTTTTGATGAAGTATTGATTCGAGCAGCTGTGTGCATATTTCATCCTGCACGAGTACAGTAAAGCTATATATTTTATGCATATTTATACACTTACAGTTTATATTTACTAAGTCAATAGGCTAAACAGACGCCCACGATGCGTACGGGTTGATAAATATAGAATCGTGCGGTTCCCCAGATGGTTTGCACTTTGTCGCACATTTCAAGCATTGTTGCATCTGAATTCCCGCAGATATCGAGAGGAGACCCCTGGTGAACACACTCGCTCACTTTGGGTAAACACTTGTCCTTGGCAGAGTTGCGAAGGTCTGGACCCTATCCAGGAATCACCAGGGCACTGGGATGGGAGGGATACAGCTTTATGTTTTTACATACTGTGGGCAACTTGAGTCACCAGTTAACCTGAAACACATGTGTTTGGATTCCAGGGTGAGCTGGGTGCAAACTCACGCCTGAAGATCCTAGGAGCTGTGAGGCGGCAGCACCGCTTACTACAGCACCTGGGTCCACCCCTTCAAACAACATGTGGCGCATGAAACATTTGTGCACAACTAAGACGAGGACCTATACACAACGTCTGACGAGGGATGGAAGGTATTTGCCCCCATGTTCCAGCAAGTCTACTTGTCCACACAAGTGTTAATATGTCTCCTGTCTAGCCAAGCTCTTACATCCCAGATGGAGTGAGCACTGCGTGTTACTACCCATTTATACGACTGGATAACTTTTACCATAGCAGTTCAGGGTAAGTACCCTGCTTAAAGCATGGATTTGAACCTGGGACAACAGCAATGTGGCAGGTTTAAAAAATCAGCACCGTGTCACCATTCGGTCCCTTCCCGTTACAACACCACCAAACCGATGACGTAAAATAAATCTGACGGTGGTATCAGGACGGAAGGCAAAAGAATACAAAACCGTGAGACTGAGCTGGGGAAGTGGACGGGGGGCAGGAATTTGGAGCGCCAACAAGCCTTGTGTTGGGGCAGGGAATCGAGCGGGATCCAGTCTAGTGGAAGAAAAGCTTGTCCTCTGGTGCTGGTTCTGGAAATTTGTCAGCAAATGAATAAATCACTATTATATAATGGTTTTATTTGCTTCTGTATAATTGGCTGTATCAAAATGTACTCAAGGTAAATACTGAAAAGCACGTCCACTCTGAAGTGGGCTGTGGCCTCTCCCGGTGCCCCAGTTAAAGTGAGTATCCATGGAAACAAAGCAAGTTCTCAATGTTATTGAGAACTTAATGGCATAATTAGTGCGCGAGAAACGGTTGCGGTTGTATGTAAATGACACCCTTCTCACGCATCACGCCGAATATCGACTGCACGACGGGGCGCTTTCTTCAGGCCCGTTTTCATACGCCGCCTCCAGGGTCCTGGCACGTTTGTCAGGTCTGCACGCGTGAGGGATGCGCGCGGCGACTGTTCGGCGTCCGGTCCGGACGTCCATTTGGCACGCACGGCGGACGAATGTAGGAAACGGGTGCGCTGTTTTTTTTTTGGGTCTTGTTTTGTTTTTGTTTACTGTTAACCCCCTTTCCGGCCAGGAGCAATTAAAAGTTATAGCAGGACAAATGGGGAGCCACGGGTGGGTGGGGGTTGGGAACAGCAGTGACCATTTGCCTGGCATTTATCGTCGCGCTGATGGTGGTCAGTTGGAGGTCGTGTGGCCGAGACCCCTCTGGGGTGATGCTGCTCAAGGGGTCGCTGCTGTATTTGTTTAGTTTGTTATTTATTTATTTATCTTTGTCGCCGTAGTTCAAATAAAGCAAACGGGGAGCATCGCAAAAGGGCCGGCTTCTCCTGTAGCCCCGAGGCGTCATAGAAGCGGTTTATTTCCAGACATGCCTGTCATTTATTGCGCGGTGAGGAACGGAAAGCTAAAGCAACGATTTCGTCAAAAGTCGCACTGCTGCCACGTTGCCGTGCCCCGTCTGAGACCTGTGCTGTTAGAAAAGCTGAGGACCGGGAGAGGGGCCTGTATGTTGAAACCTGCACTCCTGGAAAGGAGGATGAGGTGGGAAAAAATAAAGCCCATCCCTCCCGCAAATGGATCGTAAAAAATATCCAGCCGGTGTTCAGCCCCAGACGCTGCTCTCCTGCTGACCGCTGGGCAGCTGCCTGCACATTTGAATACTTCCCAGTAACCCGATGAGGGAACAACCTAACACAGCGGAAGCCTTTTGTGAAGTCGCCCGACTGAGGAACGTGGGGGTAAATTGCCATTCGTGTTGAATCGAATCGACCGTTTACGGGATGTCGTTTTCGACTCATGGGCGACGTCATTGAGAAATTATCACGGCGCATCTCTCGGCCATGTGCCACACTTTGAGAAAAGATTATTCCGTAGCTTTTTGTTTCTTTAAGGCCTTTAAATACTGTACATTGCAGAAATTTTGATGGTATATACACATATATAATCATATAGATCTGTTATATATACTGTATATTGAGGTGTTTTGATGATTGATGAGTGTGTGTGTGTGTGTGTATGTGTATGTGTGTGTATATATATATATATATATATATATATATATACACACACACACACACACACACACAGTACTGTGCAAAAGTCTTAGGCACCTGTGGGAAAAATGCTATAAAGCGCGGATGGTTCCAAAAAAAATGCCATGAATACTTATTAATCAATAAACCTTCTAAAAAGTGCAGGAGACAAAAAAAACCTCCATCAGATCAATATTTGGTGGGACCACCCTTTGCCTTTAAAACACCATCGATTCTCTTATGCAAACTTGCATGCAGTTTAAGGTAGAGGTTGGTAGGTTCTTCCAAACATTTTGAGGAACCGGCCACAGTTCTTCTGCACACTTTGACTGTCTCTGCATGTCCTCCCAGACTGACTTGATCATGTTGAGATCAGGGCTCTGTGGGGACCAGACCATCTGTTGCAGGATTCCTGCTTTTTGCTCAAGATAGTTGTGCATGACTGAGATTGGGTGTTTGAGATCATTCTCAGGCTGCACAATGAATTTGGGACCAACCAGAAACCTCCCTGATGGTAGATAAGAATCTACCTGTACTTCTCAACAGACATTGAAGTTACATGTCTAAGACTTTTGCACAGTATTGTGTATTATCATATACACACCTTTGATGATTCACCTCACAGAAGTTGCCCTCAACTTTTGCCCATTACCTGCTTCAAGAACAATTTGCATTCGGGAGACAAACATTTACATCCAATACTGCCAGATCGGGGCGTAGGAAAACACACCCCAAGCAGTACAGTAAGCGAATGCTTGTATCCATGGCAACCAATAGTTCAAACACCGCTTCGTCATACTTAGGGAATTGAGCCGCCGTTGCCCGAAGCGTGCACATCACAATCGCGACACCTCCTTCAGTTGGCCGAGTCGCTCTAACCCCTTCTGATATGTCACAGATGTGGGTGTGGCTTGGGGTTGCTCTTTTTTCGAGAATAAATAAAGAAACGGATCTGTTTGAAACCTGTGACATGTGCAGGTGTGAAGAGCTGTGGAGGTGTGGCTGAGGTGGCTGCATTTCAGCTGCTAAACCAGACCAGCCCTGGCCGGGTCAGCGGCTCGCTCTCCATGTGATGGTCGGTTCACATATTTGATGACTTGTTTACTGTCCGAACCCATTTCAGCTTTTTTTTTTTTTTTTTTTTAGCTCTGAAAGCAAAATGGAACATCAGCTGTAAACAGAAATAATTCATAATGATTGCAGAAATTGGGAAAAAACAACAATGGCGCAATCTGTGTTTGGTATTTTGAAAATATTTGGTGTTTTTTTTTTTCTTTTTTTTTTGAGGAACATCTGCTGTACGGACAGGTCCAAAATTTGTAAACAAAAGCAAATGCTTTCTGTCAGAGAAGGGGGTTGGATAATAACACTGCTTTTCACAAAACACGACAAACTCCTCTTAAATTATAGATACAGCTGGAAAAAAAGAACCCAAGGCAGACATAACTGAGGGTGGTTTTTATTTATTTATTTATTTATTTATTTATTTATTCAATTATTTATTTATGTGTGTTTGTTTATATTTATTTTTAGAGACGCATTAATTTCAGTTCGGCTGCTGAACTGCTGACGTGGATTTTATCGCGCTGTTTCCCTTTTAGTTTTGGACGCATTTATTGGCGACGTTCTTTTTTGTTTTTGCGTTATTTCCTCAGATGGTTCTCGTTCGTGGCGGCAAACGGCGAATCCGCTCACGCATCGATTTCTCATTCCCCCCAACTTTAGGATTCCGTGGCGGAAAACATCCTTAAACAAGAATGACTTTTTCAGCATTTCAGCTCAGCTCCGTTCCTGTGACCTTTATTAGAACTATATAACAGTGTCACTCGACTCAACTAAACTAATTGTAACCTTAACCAAAAGTGTAAATACAACATCCTGCATGAAATGACAACAAGTGATAAAGAAGGAATTATAGAATAAATTATAGGGCTGATGGTGGCGAAGCGTCGGTGCCTCACGGCCGCTGGGCCCTGGGTGAAGACGTGGGTTGGAATCCGGCTCCTTCTCTACAGAGCGGCAACGTTCCCCCCACAGTCCACAGATACGTGTTTTAGCGATTTGTCCAAGCTGAAGTGACTCGTTTGCTGGCTTGGCAGCTTTCGTCCGCTCTGCTGCCCATCTTGTGGTGCGCCGTTGCCGACTCCTCCGTTCTGCTTACGGCGAGTCTGCGAAGTCGTCTGCTTCTGTCCGGACGTGAGGGTGGTCTCGCTTGACAAGGACCAGCCCTGGCTCCTTTGACCCCCCCCCCCCCCCCCCCCCCCCCCCNCGTCTGCTTCTGTCCGGACGTGAGGGTGGTCTCGCTTGACAAGGACCAGCCCTGGCTCCTTTGACCCCCCCCCCCCCTCCCCACGTTCGATCTGAACCGTGCAGCACTGCACTTTTATGGCTCAACCCCCGAGACCCCGAAGAAGTAAACAAACATGAATTCCAGTCATCAAGCTGCCATCCGGCGCATAAGAGCTGGTGGTTTTAAAGACACCAAAATTCGGCCGTTTAGAATGAATACTTTTCAGCGCCTCACCGACAGCCCTATCCCAGCTGTAACGTGTGTGGTTTTGCAGAAGAAAAAAGTTTGGTTGATGCTCAGCCCAACACCTGCCTTCATGTGCTATGCTGACAAATATTTACAGATGTCTGTATATGTTTACAAGGATGGAAATAAATCCCCGAAACAAGCAATTCCTATGCAGCATCTTTAATGGGACCCCCCCCCCCCCCAAAAAAAAAAATTAATAAACACTTGTTGTTTCTCCCACTATTCTGGGTACAGGAGGAGACTTGTTCTCTGTCGTGGTGCAGCCAGCTGCAGGAGTTTTGCGCACATCTGTTTGCTCCGTTCCATTTAGGTGCACAAGAAGCGCGGCACAGAGGAGCCGGCGCCGTGCTTGACGTTGCTAAACAACCAAGCAACCGACCAACCCACCAACCAACGAAACAAACAACCAAACAATCAACTAACCAACCAACCAACCAAACAAATAAACAACCAATCAATCAACCAACCAACCAAACAAACAACCAACCAACCAACCAACCAAACAAATAAACAACCAAACAATCAACCAACCAACCAACCAACCAACCAAACAAACAACCAACCAACCAACCAACCAAACAAACAGCCAACAAACCAACCAAACAAACAACCAACCAACCAAACAAATAAACAACCAAACAATCGACCCACCAACCAACGAAACAAACAACCAAACAATCAACTAACCAACCAACCAACCAAACAAATAAACAACCAATCAACCAACCAACCAACCAAACAAACAACCAACCAACCAAACAAACAACCAACCAACCAACCAACCAACCAAACAAATAAACAACCAAACAACCAACCAACCAACCAAACAAACAACCAACCAACCAACCAACCAAACAAACAACCAACCAACCAACCAAACAAACAACCAACCAACCAAACAAATAAACAACCAAACAATCAACCAACCAACCAAACAACCAAACAAACAACCAAACAATCAACCAAAGAAACAAAAGGANCCAACCAACCAAACAAACAACCAACCAACCAACCAAACAAACAACCAACCAACCAAACAAATAAACAACCAAACAATCAACCAACCAACCAACCAACCAAACAAACAACCAAACAATCAACCAAAGAAACAAAAGGAAAATCTTCCTGTGTTTCTGCACAGTGTGGATTTCTAAATAAGTATTTGAAAAAGGTAGTTAAAGGTGAACTAATCTCAGTTATTTTGTTTAATACCGTGGCCTGGACCACCCTGCAGTAAAATGGTAATGCAGTTCTGGGAAAATATAGGAAATGATATGAATTTCCATGGAGGTAGGGGGGGGGGGGGGCTACTGCTTCTATTCGGGGTTCCAGCTCCTTTGTCCTGTTTTAGGGAAAACTATTTATACACGAAATAACTGAGCGTTTGTCGACTAGTCTGTACTTACAGCATTCAAATCGTATTCTGTTGTTTGGTCAATGGGATTCTGTCTTACTGGTCATAAATGTTCTCACAAGGAGGAGGAAAAGGGAGTCAAACGGACCAACTCAGTCTAGTTGTGTTCAGAACTGGCCATTATCTATGTTTAACTAGTCCTGCAGGCCCAGTATAACTGCATCAGGGAATATTTAACATATTCCAAATATCCTCTCTCCTTCTGCCATATTTTTAAACCACTTTGGTCATTTGAAGGAGCTATAAAAAGTTATTTGTTGGGTTGTACTAACCAGTGCTATCGGTGACATTAACAAGTAGTCCTCCATCTGATCGACATGCAAATAAGTGCCCCCCCCCCCCCCC
>UFQX01000962.1:92936-147054 GCA_900497675.1 Arapaima gigas
GGGGGGGGGGGGGGGGGGGGGGGGGGGGGGGGGGGGGGGGGGGGGGGGGGGGGGGGCGAAAGCAATCTATCACTGTAAAGCCACGCTGGGACTCTGCATCTCAGGTCTGCTGTTCCCTGGCAAGTGCCAGCGCTGTTATTAAGCACAAAGATCTTCCTAAGGAGCTCGAGGGAAATTGCTCAGCAGAAAAGACAAAAGCAAATTACCGGCGCTGCTGCTTAACAGCTGCTTAAGAAGCTGCCATACTTCTCCGCTGGAAAGGCTGTCATCGACCGAGTGTTTTCATGCTGAAAAATACAAGTAAAAATACAATAAATAAACGGTTGGGTCTCGCCGTGGGAACGGTCAAACGCGTAAACACCAGACTGTGTCCGACGTGAGGAAACGAAACGGGCCCGAGAGCGAATGTGCGCAAAGGAGAGAGGGACGGCGACTTCGGGGACTCGGACTCCCAGCCCGGCGCGGTTCAAATTCAAACAACGTGTTTCGCCTCATTTAGTTACCGGTAATAGTTACCGATTCGTACGGTCCCCGTCATCCTAACGCTGGGTTTGCCGTTCGCGCCCGAGCGAGTGTCACGTTTTCCGGGGGGAAAAAATTGTATACGGGAGCAAAAACGAATCGGGCCGAATGAGGCCTGATGGACGCCGAAGACAACGAAATAATTTACTAGAGAATAACCGAGGGGGGCGGGCGGTGTATGGATTACCGGCGGTTATGTTTACGGGTGGGCGGGGGGATCGATTCGCTCTGCTCGCTGAGAGTCGGCGGCGTGCGGCTGCAGAGCAGACGCATTAGACGTGCGTGTCGAACCGGCCGACAGGAATACGCAGCCTTATCCCCACATTCATCTTTCATGCGCGCAGTAATTGGATGGATGACAAAGTGAATCGACACGGCCGGCGTGAGACCCTCCCCGTCCACCCGTCCACTCACCCGCCCCCATCTTCCCCAGCGTACTGTGAAGCAGCACAAGGTCACTGACTCTGCACCCTCCTCCCCCCACTTTTGAATCTCCTTTGGCTAAAAGCCATTATTCTTACTTACTTATGCTGACGGACGCTTTACGTTTTGGGGAGCAAATGCGGCCGGGCGGCGGCCGGCCAGTCGGAACGGCGCTCGCTGTGTCCCTCCTCACTTGTCGGCTGGGCACAGATGCACGGGGGAACCGCTGAAGTGCTGATCCCCAACCCCCACCCCCGTCCTTCGGCATCCCTAGCGGCAAGCGCTCGCACACATTCGTTCAGCAGCATATTTTAGAAAGTCAGACCAGGCTAAGTGTCCCTCTCCCGGGGGCCCGGTAACAGCTTCCCGATGTTTGTCCACCAGCTCTTCCTCACTCGACATTAAAGCAGCGCCACCGGCCGCAGAACCGAGCAACTAAACGCGCCTTCCTGCACCGGCGAGCGATATTTGCGAAGGAGGAGCCGCCTGCCTTGTCTGTTGTACCAGAGTGCGGAATTGAAAGACGTTAGAGATGCGTCAGAATTTATTACCATTTGAAATCACGTCTGACCGGCCTGACAGAAGCCGTCGAAGATCCGTCTCTGTGTTCATCCTGCTGCTGGACACATCATCCGTCATCGCCAGGCCCGGGGGGGCGACTGCCACGTGTCACTTGCCATTTAGCGGAACCTCGTCACTTGACGTTTTCCATCATTGCGATATTTAGTCCCAACCCGACGATGGCGTGAATTGAAAGCAGACAGTGGTGGGGTTGGAGACACCGCAGATGAAACGAGTTTCTACTTTCTTAGCTGTGTAAGTTCAAGCAGGAGGGGGTGCGTCGCGTCCGTAGGAATAGCAACGAAGTGAAGAAGTGACGGGAAAAAGCTAATCGCGACCCCTGTCTCGTACTGACGTGGAAGATGTGTTGGTCCCCGAGGGCCACGGCCAGACAGTGGAACAGTGCGACTGCACATTGATACCTGTGTCTGACTTAATAAATGTACTTCAGCTCAGGAAAAGGCTGTTTGCCGTATACCAGGGGACCTAGAATGCCGGCATAAGTAATTTAGGGCATTCGGTACGTCCAAATGTCAGGTCCCTGTTGGGAGATGTTGGCAGCCATCACCAAGCTACTACTTACCTTTATTATGCCATTAAAACTGCTGGTTAGATAGGGGTCAGTAAGCAGGGTTGTTATTAGCATAAACAAGCAAACAATAAACCAGATTAATGGACGGGTTGCTATTCATCACTGCAGCGTGGAGTCGGAAGTAAAATGAACTGGATCGACGTTGTCATACGTGAAACCGGAATCTTTTTTTTTTGTCCTGCCGGGGACAGATCGGGGCTGTCGGTGGACTCAGCCGCGGAGTTTATCGGAAACGTTTAAGAGGTGCGGCGAGGCACCGAGCTTATTTTCAATAGGCAGGAGGTAAGAAAGGTGGGCGGAAGGGTGAACTCAGGAGAATCGACGCAGCAAGCGGGAGAAACACGTTCCTTCGTGCCGACGGTCGCGCGCAAGCAGCGCTGGGGATCCGTCTCGCCCACCGCTCATCGGTGGAGGGGAGCCGGGCTCCACACCCGCGTCCCTGGTTCCGGGCGCCTGACAGCGGTTTCGACATTCTTGAAAGTATTTGTAGAGCTTTTTAAAGAACATTTTCGGATTGAACGTGTCGGAAAAGGTTGCGCACAAACTTGATTTACATCATGCCAATTTTGAGCTCTGCTGAAGGGGGACAGGCTGCGCTTCTTAACTTTGACTTGCACAGTATCGTAAATAATACGGCCTGCTGAGATTTAAAAAAAAAAAAAAAGTCAGATTTGCTCAGATTGCTCTGTTGAAAGGAGTGTTGGAAGTAGTATCTTTTAGATGTTATTAAGTCAGTCTTTGTTCGGTGACATTTTAAATGTTTAGCTGTATAAAGCATTACATACTATTTCAGTCGGTGGTTTCCCTGAGATTTAATAGCTGGATGGATTTTGCCTGCTATTCTGGTACCAGTAAACGTTCATCCTTCCTTTATTATGAACTGTTTTATCCGGGTCCATTCCGGAGCCTTTCCTGACATCACTGGGCATCAGGCTATGAAACCACACCCGGAGATGCCAGTGCTGGGTGACAAGACACGCACGCTCACACCCTGTGAGCAATTCAGAGTCATCGATTTAACTGGAACACGTCTGCGGACCGTGGAAGGAAGCTAAGGAAACCCGTGCAGATATTGGGAAAACATGCGAACTCAGGCTGAGCTGTGTTACCTGCTGTGCTACCTCCTCCTGCAGCAGTTCATTCTTATTCTTGACAGTGAGTCCCTTCTTCCTTACAAACTAGGAACACCGCTGTTCTTTTATGGGGAAAAAAAAACGATACCGCGGACGCAACGATTCGCAGAAAAGCATCGGCCAACTACACGGATGTAAACGTGCGAGAATTAGCTCCGCATCCATCTTTTGTGACAAAAGATGCTGTGGTTTATGTCCTAACATATCATCCCGAGTGCTGATTTTGAGATTTTATATAAAACGCTTTGCACTTTAAATATCGGTAAGAAAATCGTGTGACTTTCTGAAGTTACACTCCCTTTGTGAGGAACAATTTGGGCTAAATACCATGTTCAAGGATAGATCTGCAGATTCATAATTACAATCTTCTATGCTCAAATCCAGGACCTTCCAGCCTCCTTGAGGCACTCGTTCCACAAATAGCGCAGCAGCGCTTGCAAAGTCAACCCAAACTTAGCAAGACTCTTTAAAAATGTATTTCGGAGTTAGAAATAATGATGCAAACAGCAAAGGGGTCCTGGGAACTACTATGGCTTATGGATGTGGATGGCTGGGCTAAGAAATTAGCTTTGGTGATCCAAATGTATAGCGTGGGGGGTGGCGGCATGCTGGATACTCATATAAATACAGTAGCGTTCAAGCCGAAAAATATAGGTTTTGGAGTGGAGTAAGTTGCAACCCGTGATACCTGCGGGACTGATGACGTTCGCGGCTGTTTCGCGGGACTTGTTTCGCAACGTCCTTCCCTAAGCATGTTGAGGGGATTTACAAAATGAAACTGACCTTATTTAAAGTCAGGCCCGTGTGACTTGAAGCTCGAGATGGGATGCGTACGTCTTATTGCACCAAAGTCGCTCTCTTCAGTGGCTGTCAGAGGATGATTTAGACACATGAGAGCGGTTTAGAGTCTTGCATAAGCTTCCCTTTCATGGCCGTCTAGAGGATGTCAACGTTCCTCTTTCATTCCGCACGATGGTACCTGTACTTCACCGCAAGACCGGTGGGGTCAACCTGGGCTTCTGAGGTCCTCTTCTTCCTTGTTTGTTACCTGCAGAGAAATCTCAGTGTCAGTTCAGTCAGTACCCTTACATGGAGACACAGGTTAAATTTAGCCTTAACAGTATTTGATTTTTTTTTTTTTTAACGTTGAGTGGTGTGAAAAAGTCCACTGTGTGAAACGAGGTTCTATTTTTTGCATATTTGCATGTGTTAGGATTTGAGCTTCATCTCAGCTGTATTCACAGACAGAGGTGATCTAATTTAACAGATAAATTTAGACTTTGCAATCAAAAAAGTCTGAAATGTGACTACACCCCCTAGTACATGCCCTAGCTTCAGTAGATGGTTGCCCCCTTTGTCAGGAATGGCTTCTTCCAGGCATTTCTTGGAATTTGACAAACTTTTGACCTCTCTTCCTTACAGAACTTCTGCAACAGTGTGATGTTTGTGGGTTTTTTTGAGGAATTTAATGTGCAAAGGCAAGTCGTGAGATGTTGTTAGCAGGGTCAAGAGATGTGTTAGTACGGGTAGCAGCACCAAGCACGGGGGCAGAAAGAAAGTGGAAGCCACGAGAGGCAGTTTGCTTGGCGAAGAGAGCGCTAGAGCACAGGGACGTAGTAGGTCAAGTGCAGAGGGGGAGAGCGGGGTTAGGGTCAGGTGACCATTGGAAGGTGTTTAGTAGGGCCACGTCGCCGGACACAAAGCAAATGGTTGTCGGCTTCCTTCGAGAGCAGGAAGAGGAATCTCGGCGTGTGAAGGCAGCGTCGCAAGTGAAGCAAGGGCGATGGCTGAGGTGGGGTGGCGTAGAGGAGTGCAAGATCACCTGGCGAGAGCTGTGGGCGATGCAGGCAAGCTGTCTGAACTTCTTGCGGTGGGCCACCTACGATGTACTTCCGACACCACAGAATCTTGGACACTGGGCAGGTGAGGATACAAGTTGTAAGTTATGCACAGAGAACGGGACGTTGAAACATGTTTTATCAGCATGTAAGGTTAGTTTGTCACAGGGACGTTACACGTGGAGACACAATCGGGTGCTTCGTTCTTTGGCGGCGGTGATTGAGGGGAAGCGGGTGGAAGTTAACTCGCTGCGGGCAGGGTTGAGGTAACTGCGTTCGTTCGTGAGGGCCAGGGTAAATGCAAGCAGCAGCAAAGGGTCTGAGTAGGTAACTGGTCAGGAGCGAGGGATTGGAAGCTAGAGGTAGACGTGGGTAGGAGATTGCAGGTCCTGCAGTGTATTCTGGTGACTACACTGAGACCGGATATGGTGTTGTACCCGGAGGCTAGGCGAATAGTATACTTCATAGAGTTGACGGTGCCGTTTGAGGACGACATTGAAGTAGCGTATGAGAGGAAGAAGTTGAGGTATGATGACTTAGTGGCTGAGGCTGGTGAGCGTGGGTGGCGGGCATATGTTAAGCCGGTAGAAGTAGGTTCCAGAGGCTTCGTGGCAAGAACTATTACTTCTCTGCTGAGTGGGTTTGGTGTAAGAGGACGTAAGCTAAGGGAGGCGGTGAAGGAATTATCGCTAGTAGCTGAGAGGGCCAGTCAGTGGCTGTGGTTGAGGAGAGCTCAACTAGAGTGGGGGAAGGTGGGGTAGGTGGTATAGGGTGGCAGTATAGTTACTGGGGGCTACATGGGCCTTTGACCTAGTAGGCTTAGAGGGGGGTGGGACGCCAGGCCTTACTGCTGAGCCATCTGGAGGTGTCGTGGGCCTAAGTCAGCGAAACACTGATGAAAGATGGTGCCTACCTGATGACCCTGGTGAAGAGCTTACAAGGTGGCGTGTTAGGGTTGGAGGGGAGTAGGTGGGTAGGGTAGGGCTCTATGCTTCATCCCAGTGGGTAAGTGCAGGATATCGGTCAACTTATCCTGTATATTCGTAATTGTGGGTTCCTTGCATGCATTGCCTGCTTCGAGTCTCCCCACACCAGGTCAATGGGGTTAAGACCTGGTCTTTGACTGGCCATCTCATAACTCTCTAGTTCTTCTTTCCGAACCGTTCTTTCTTGGACTTACTTGTGTGTTTTGGGTCATTGTCTTCTTCCAAAGTCCACTTACAGTTCAGCTTCAGTGTTTTTGACAGATGGCCTCACATTCTCCTCATCTATTCTCTGGTACAATTCATGGTTGACGCTATGATGGCAAGCTGGCCAGGCACTGAGGGATAAACTCACTGCAAACCATAATGCTTCTGCCACCTTGCTTTACGGTTGGTTTTGAGGTTCTGTTGGTCAAAAGCAAATGATCTTCTTCCTTCCTTCCTGACCTTACATGCTGGGCAAAGTTATTCAGTCTCTTTTGAACGGTTGGCTGAAGGAAGACCTGCTGATAAGTCCCCTGATATTATACTGGTGTTTTTAAAAAATCATGCAGCATCTCTTGGTCACCGCTGGAGCTGAATTTGGTGAGATGATTTGGCCTGGATTACTAATGGTTTTTAAATTTGTAGATGATCTTTCATAAAGTTGAGTGAATGACTACAAATTGCTTATAAATGCCTTTTCCATTCACGGGCATCGACAGCATTTCTTCTGAGGGCCTCAGAGAGCTCGTATGACCTTGGCATCAACGAGCCACAGTCTTCGATTGCTAAGACCAGGCTAGACGACAGGTTTTTGATGGCTATATGAGGTGGGCCCCCCACAAGATGCTCTAATGGTGCTCTAATAATTTGCATCTGTTTGCTGCAGCTGGTTCCAATTTTAACCATTTCTGTAGTGTTTTTTCGATGTTATTTTGAAAAAAAGGTCGCATTTGGACATCATTATTGTTAAAATTTCAATAATAAAATTTCTTTTTAGGCAAAATTGTAAGAAAATTTGTGTTATGGGTCACATTTCCTTTTTCACTGGACTCTATTTGCTTACCAACTTCAGCCAGTATAACTTCAGTAACCGTCCAACTGTGAAAATGAATGCGCAAATTCTGCAACCGTCTGTTTCTTCTCCAGTGAAACACACATTCTTTACAGGGACCAATATCAAACTCGATGTACTTGTGGCCATATGCCTTGTTACTAATGCTCCTAGTTAGATTATGACATTGATGCAAATTACATCTTGTCTCCAACTGTATCTGCACACTTAGCAATGCATATCTGTGATAAAAGGGACTTAGTGCTTTAAGTTGGAGGAAATCCCCTGAGGATCAAGTTATTCCTTCTGCTCCAGAAGAGTTTATTAAATGCGGCAGGAACGTATACAGAGGCGAAGCGCGGCGTCCTTTTCGGCGACGACGACGATGCATCCCCTCGGAAGTTGAGAACGTCAACAGCTTCTTGGGTTTATGTTGACGGCAGTGGCTTTGGAAGAGTTGGGTAGCAACACGTTATATTTGCTCAGTACTTAAGTAACCTTCTGGAGATGTTTATTACAGAATTGTTTTTGCCATCAAAACTTCTTCTCTTTTTTAACTTTTACTGAGGTTGTTTGTAAAGAAAATGTGACTTTGCTTTGGTTCATCCCGATCACCTTCTTGATGCTACTCGTATAGTTATGTGTGATGTACTAAGTTCCCGTCCTTAAGACTAGGCAAGTCGCTGTTGTTGTGAACGTGACGTCTTCTGCGGTTTTCATCGGTCACTTTCAAGTGAAACATTAATGGTGTCTTTTCACTGTCAGCTGACGTCTTTTGTCCAATTCATTGGCCATTGTTGACTACAGGCCATAGTCGGAGTACCCCCAGCAGCGAGACCCGTCAGAGTTTTAGTTGTGAACTTGGTCTCACCTTGACTGGAAACCTAGTTCTTTCATGGTGCAGGTTGAATAAAGCGAATTGAAATATTTTTAAGACAAAGCGCAGGAGGTAAAGTGAAGCTTTTTCATGTGTACCTTTTAGTTTTCTTTAGTTTTCTTCGTGGCCCCTCCTGGGCTCTGTACGTTAATACGTTGAGAATAAAATTTGCTCCATGTTTTCATAGTTGAATTTTATGAAACTTGAAGTCGCTCAGTTTTCTCTCAGTGTGTCCTGGAGAGGGTTGCAGTGGTACAAGGCTGAAAATCCAGACCCGAACCTTTTTTTTTCCCCAACAACAATTTCCAGTTCCTGCTGAGGGATCGGCACATGTTCCCAGGCTGTTTGAGAGATTTAACTTCTCCAGCGTGTCCTTGGTTTGCCTCAGGATATCCTCCCTGTAGGACGTATCCAGTATATCTCCACCGAGAGCCAACTAGGGGGCATTCTTACAACATACCTGAAAAATCTCAGCTTCTCTTGATCAGCTGGAACAGGAGTTGTACTCCAAGGCTTTCCTGGATTACTAAGCTGGTCTCCCTGTCATGGACAGTGAGCCCAGCAATCCCGAGGAGCAACCTCATTTCAGCTGCTTGTATCTTAGATCTTGTTCTTGCAGTCGTTACCCGAAGCTCATGGCAATAGGTGAGGATGGTGGTGTAGATTGAATAGCAAACAAAGAGCTTTGCACAAAGGTTCAGGTTCCGTTTCACCGCCGCAGACTGGTACGGTGCCAGCAAAACTGCTGATGCCGGACCAATCCTCCTTTCAATCTCCAGTTCCCCTCCCCCATCGTCCTTCACTTGCTGGCGACACTCTGAGCTTCTTGAACTGCTCTGCTAGGGACAGACTTTATTTTAACCCACTCTTTTCCAGGGAAGGCCAATGGCCTCAAACTTGGAGGTGCTGATTTTCATATCGGTTGCCTGACTGCATGCCAAAGGTCACAGTGAGATGAGGCCAAAAGGACATTGCCTTCAAACAAAGAAAAGATCTGGTCCACTGTTCCACGACCGTGATGAAATCGGCATTGTTCCCCCTTAAACCGAGACTCACCTAAAAAAAATCTCCTTCTATATGCGGGCAAAAACTTTATCGGGGAAGGTGAGGAGTGTGATCTCTGTACCTTGAACACACACTCAGGTTTTGTAAAATTTATTTATTCATTTTTTTACATTTCTTTTCTAAACATAGGGCTCATCACCCTATTTGGCTAACTGAGAGCGAATTTACCCTCCCTCTGTGCGGAATGAGCAGCACTTCTACCCTGTTTTTAACATCGTAGGATGAACCTCCTCAACCCCTTCAACCATACTACTCTCGAAGTTTCAAACCACCAGGAATGAATGAATGCGATAGACCGGCCGGTTTTGTAGCCTTGTGCCTATTGTTTCCACTGTGACCCATGAAGGATAAACGGTTTGAGAAAATGGGTGAAGAAAACTTCATTCGTTCCATGTTAAATAAAGTGACTTTAGGAACAGTGAGGCACTTTAATCCACCAGAGACATCAAACTCTACTCACTGGGCTGAGGAGCTCCTCACTGAGCTCCTTCCAGACGCCCCATCCTGAAGAGCTGAAGGCTCAACTTCTTTGAGGCAACCTGGCACTGCCTGTCTTTGCTCTCTCCAATGTTCTCCCACGCCGGAGATTTTGCTTTGGCAGATGTTTTTACTCGTAGTAACTAGACATTGAAATTCGCTTTGAAGAAAAGCATCAGTGACAATGACTCCCCACTCATTCTTAACACATACGACAGTAAGTTGTTGCGCCTATTTTGTGTAGCTAGCTTGATGTTCACTAATGCTGCAACTGTTCTGTTTGATTTCATTTAACGAAAAATATAATATTTATATAATAAAAATATAATATTTTAATAAATGTATATTTTTACTAGTTAAAACAGCCTATTAAAAGTGGCCAAACTCGGTCTGATTTAAAACGTTTAACGTGAATCAGAATAGCTGGAGTCGAGTAGCTTGACCTGATACCCATTACCCAGGTAAATTTCCTAAAAATTCCTTCTCTTTTTTTAACTCACAGTTCTTCTGCTTGAGTTCCTGTTTTGGCTTTTCTGCCCACTTCTGCAGATGGGTTAAGTCAGGACTATTCGGTACTGGACTTGGAGGCCTGCAGTCCAGCAGGCGTTTAACAAACTGTCTTGACTGATCCTGTTTAACTCCTTCTCTGAGTTCTTAGTGGCATAATGAGAACTGAGAAACCTGCTGAAATGTGGCCCCACAGGGCTGAAATTGAGTAGACCTGGGCCAGACTGAGCCCCTCCACACCGCAGTCGGTTTTCACTGCTCTCAACTTGTTTTGTACCTGGACTGCAACATGGCAACGCTTCTCGGGAGAGTACAAAAAAATCTTGGACACGTGCCCTGACTTCCACCTAGTCCTGTGAACCCAGGATCCCAGTGGACACCACTGCTAGCCAGTTCTAAAAAAGAAAAATCTCCTTTGGTTCTCCAGTAAAAGGACTGCACAACCCCTCTCTATGTCTCCACGTTCCGTCCAAATCGAACCCTTCCTCCAGTCCCAGACCAAGGTCTTCCATCATCCCCACGGTGACCCTTTATCCCATTCAGCCCGTCATCGTTCTATTTTCTGCTACATCATGTTTTATCTATTCTTTTCTTCATGTTTATCTTTACGTTTCTTTAATCTCTTGGCCCTCGTGTGGTTAGATGTATGGTTTTTTGTTCCATTTTTTTGTGTGCGCACGTCAACGTCATGTATTTGTGCCATTTTCTTCCATCACTGTTCACCGGAATCAAACCCTGAATTATAACACCTTGTTCCATCAGTTGAACAACAAATTATTTTCACTTGCGAGTTTATAAGGGTCAACACAAAGCACAGACACGCGGAGGCCGAGCGCAGGGCGACGGCCGGTGACGTAACAGCCGACGATGTCGGCATCGGACCCCATTTCGTCTAACGTGAAGGGACTTGAAAGGTAGACAGACGATGCTTCTAAGCCCCTTCTCAGAACACAGAATACAGGGCCAAGGATGAGCGACATGGAGAGCCATACAAACATCTCCAAACATCACATCCATAAATAAATCACAGGCTTTGTAGCATCGCGATTATAGCCACGAGGTGCTGGGTGGGATGGCGACTCTTCTGAACAACGACTGGAATTTTCAGCAGCACAGAGTGCTGTGATATTATTAGTTTCTTGTCAACACAACGCTGTCACCCAAAGTGACTTGAACGTTTGACGTTGTCAGCAGTGTTCCTGTAAAGTAACTGAAACACATAACGATAAGTTGCATATTCATACGTCGCCCCCTAGGTAGGCCGGCTTATCTCCGATATTTTGTTGAAGCAGTTGTGGGTAGTTGCTCTTCTTCAGGCTGTTGTAGTGAGATCTTCCTTGAGACAGGTGCAGTCATCCATCCATCTATCTGTTACAGTGAACTGCTTTAGTCTTGAGCAGATGGTCTGGAGCCCATGGTACGGAGCCCATCCTGGCAACCTGTGGGCGCTAGGCTGTGAAACAGCCGCTGGATGGGATTCCGGTCCGTTGATTGTTTGAAACATCCTTTTTAGGTACATTGTCAAACATATGAATCACTTTAGTTTTTATAATGCGTTTCATCCAAAATTTTTCTCTCGAGTCCTCAGAAAAGGTGTGCTGCTGAACTGGAGTCATGCTGAGATTTAATGCCCTTCTCTGTGTCATCCTTCAGTGTTCCAGAAAACACATTAGACTGAGACATCTAAGTGTATCATCTGCCAGTGATCCACAAAAAGAGGATGGGAACTTTGAAATGTAGCTCAACATCTTTGTCAACTGAAAATGCCTCTCAAATTGATGTCATTATATGCAATCTCTACCTCGTGATTTGATCGCCTGTAAAGGGGTGACACCGGGAAGGTACGTGTCCAAAAGCACTGAAATTTCGAGGAGCAGCAGAACAATGAGGTCCAAAAGTACACGTGTCTAATCGTTCATGGACAATGGAGGGTGAGGGAGGCAGATTAACACCTGTCGAATCTCTGTTAAAGCCATCGGCGAGACGGCTGTGAACCAACACACACCGTCCAGATGAAACAGTCACTACTTAACCATCCAGATAACTTAAAAAGACTGACCAAAGCAAAATGCACCTGGTAGCCTGAGATACTCTTTATTGTACTGCTTTGCATTACACCAAGATCCTGACCAGTTCATACAAAACTCACGCCGATTTCTGGGTAATTCGGGGGTGATGTCTTTACAGGTGCTACCCTGGTTCTGCGGTATCTATAGGTTGGCTGGGATGGGGCTGAAAGGGAATGGCGGACAACAGTGTTGTTTATTTTGAAACATGAGGTCAGATAAACATAAGCTGTACAACCGAGGATAAACAAACAGTGGAGCCGGACAATGAAAAGAAAAGGTGTTGTTGTTGTGCAGGAACAAAAATTACCCTGAAGTTTGGTTTGCTGGAATGTGGGAACAGCTGACCAGGAATCATCCAGTGTGTTCATGTTTTCCACGGTCAAACTGTAGCCGCCAGCGTTCCTCATCTAACCTGTGTGTGAATATGAATATAACCCTCATTTCCCCGGGAGACAAATGCAGCAACTCCTCAGTATCCGAATTTCCACTATAACGGCTCTTACGTCGGTATCCGAATGGAAACTTCTGTCGTAGCAAATTTTGTCGATGATAATAATAATTAAAAAATCAAAATAAGTTTAAACTTCTACAAGTAAATGCTGTACAGCGGCGTACAGTGAACTGTGGTAAAATAATACTGTATGTATTGAAATGAGCTCTACTGTGTTCTGTTCTGAATGTATGGGAAGCCAGACGTGGTGCATGGTGTTGTCAGCTGTTTGTCTCAACACGTTTGCGCCGCGTCACCACATTTATTGCGCATTTCATTCCGTACAAATAATCCTATTTATTTAAATGCGGGCGGTTGTGCGAAACAGAGGCTGACGGCGGGTCACCGAGACACACGTCTTTATTCCCTTCGTTCGACACGTCGTAAGACTGAAGTAGGGCTGCGAACCCCTCACCTCCCCTGTGTGTAATACAGCGACCGACGTGTGAAATGTCCTGTACTGTACACAGTGTACCGTGGTATAAACACCACATTCGTGACAACATCAAGTGTTTCTCATGAGGTGACTGGTGTTTATTCTGCTCAGATCCGGGGTTCATAGTTATACGGGAGTTTCCCGATGGGCAGGCAGTGCATTATTTACTGATATTCCCCCATTTAGAATAACGGGAAACAGACACTCCGTATCCAAAAAATTCAGTATCCAACACCTTTTTAGGGAGGAATTAGATTCAGATACCAAGGAATTACTGCAATTACATTACAGAAAGGTTTTTATGTGACATGACAGTCTCTCCATTCATCGGGAATGTTCCTGGTAAATAATAAAACGTACGATAATAAGTTTACGTAAAATGCACGCGTGGCCCTCTAGGTAGGCCAGACCACTTTAGACTGTGCCCCACACATCTGCTGCTTTGTTCCTAAGCCCGTTCTCTTCATTATGTCGGCGTCACAGAGCTGCCGACAAACCCGCAAACCCATTTCAAACTGACTGGCAGCCTCCGCCTCTAATCTCTGGTGCCGGCTTTTGATTCCCATGCACACTCTTTGTTTTGTGGAAGTGCCGCTGGATTCATCTGGCTGCTCGTGCGGAGTGCGACTCAGGTGAAGAGTTTTACTCGGCGTGAGGTATAGGGTAAAAGACGGGGGGGGGGGCGTTTATATTCTGCACAAATTCGGGAAAAAAAAACCACTTTGAGAAGATAGAATCAGACAGAAATAGCGGCTGCGAACGGAACCTGTGACTCAGCCGTCTAGTTTACGCGGAAGGCCAGGAGACATCATTCCCCCCCTTCTGACTGTTTTTCAACCGATCGTAGCATCATTTAGCGTAAGTAACGGCGTCGACTCCGGCGGCGCCTACGGACGTGCGGCAATGTTGTCATACGAACGGCGACGTGACGAAAAGTTGTGTTTAACGATCTAATTAAATCGTGTTTTTCCCTTTGATTTGTTAATGAGTCAGCAACGCGTCCCTCGGTTGTTATGCTAATGGTTTTGTTTCACCAGAGGCGCACAATCATATGAATGAATAAAGAGACATAAAATGGGTACCTACATCCCACTGTGCAGAAAAAGACTATTTAACTTGGACCTGTAAGATATTCCTGCACCTTCCGTGTGGTTATATTCTGAAGCTGCGTGCGTGAGATTGCTAGCAGCGATTTAAACCCGTCTCGCTGTTGTATGACGCTGTGGGAGGTGCTTTAGAAATACTGCGATAAGTGGATAGGTCGATGGCGGAATGGCCGGGATATTCCGGAAGCTGGGGACGATAGTTAATGGCCGGTGTTTCCATATGCAGTGACAGTTTAGTAATGAATCGTAATAAACGGGAAAGCCGGGGAACGGGGGGGTCGGGGCTGTCGTGCTAATGAAGTCCGTTGCATTATTACTGTGTGGTTGGAAACACATTATTGACGTGTAAAGAGCCGGGAATGTGTGGTGAGAATGTATGCGAGAATTATCGATGTGACTGGAAGACTGATGATGGAGTCTCGCGGCGAGACGCGGGGGGCGGCCGCACGCGTGAAAGGAAGTTCCCCGGAGTAGCTTGAGCGCCGTCTATTCCGCCGTCATTGATAGAGAAGTGCCACAAAGAGCTTTTCATTACAGTATTTGCTGCACCAGCAATCGGGCCGGACTCTCGGCCGGCAAAAAGTTTACCCGGAGAAGCGCTTCGATAGTGCTGCTGTATTATTAGTGCGGCCTGAAGCTCGGTTGATAAGAGCGAACGCTGCGGCGAGGCCGGCGTCTGGACTGAATCGACTACGACTCGTACGTGTTGCAACAGTACGGAATTATAGAGCATGTATGGTGCCAACCAGTGTACCGGCATGTAGGAGAGGGTAGGATAGAACTTCACTGACTCCCGCAGGGAAGTTCGCTGTTTACTGTAAAGCAGCTGAAGACATGAGACATTTATAAGACAATAAATAAGTAACAGAAGCAAAGAACATAACAAATAACATGAGTAAATAGGAGAAGACGGTCTCATCGTTGACGGGTCCTTGCGTGTGGTTATGGAGGCCAATGCTGGTAGCAAGAAGGACCCCAGAAGCATTCAGGGGAGCCATTGTCCACGATGGAGTGTAGCTTCCTCTTCGTCCTGGCCTCCACCGAACGAGGGGTCTGACCCCGACGGATTTGCTTTCTCGATGAGGTTTGTTGAGTCGCCGTCTCTCACCAGAAGTGATGTTTCCCCTCAGCTCACCATGGAAAAATAGATCACAGTGGCAACCACTGTGTGGTAGAACTCGTGGAGGACGTTACTGCACACAGGACCAGCCTGCTCCGTCCTATCTTACACAGTGCATCTGTGTTGTGGCTCAAGTCTGTTGTTCATATAGACCCCCACGGGCTTGTAGAAGTGGACCACCACCAGGTCTCCTTAAACCACAGCAAAAATCAACAGCAGCTCCTTCATTTTGTTCGTACTGAGCTGGAGGTGTAACCACCGCCCTCCACACTCGTCCCTTTGACCCATGAACACTCACATATTCCACACTGTAGATGTATCTCTGTAACCCCGGCAGCTGGTTAACTCAGCTAGTCGCACGACTAAAACTTCTAAGTAGTTTGAAAACAGGGCTATTTAGTAAATGTGTATTTTTCATCATTAATGGCTCTTTTTCCCTCTTGGGTTGCAATCGCTGCTTGAGTTCAGTTCCCTCTTTTTTCGGGAGAGAATCGGGGCTCTTTGGTCAATTTTCTTGCATTGCTCGATACCATTCGCATGGCAACGTGGCAGTCAGACTAATTGCCTTCTACAAATATTGCAGTTTCTCCAGTACAAACAAGAACTTTGAGCTGGTTAATAGCTCAAGGCTAATGAGGTCTGGACATGAACTGCTGACTGCTTTGTCTTTTTTTTAGCTCTGTAGTACTGCTGGTGGACACGGCACGGCTGTAGACCCATCTGCATCTTCTTGGTCTGGGGTACGATCCGAGTCTCGGAAACCTACGCCCGGCTGGGATTTGCCCCGTCTCGGTGTTCCGACGCCGTCCTCGTGTCATTACCCATCCGGCAGCACCTTTTTGGAGAGGCTTCACATGCTACTGTGGACCCTGAGCTACGCTGGGTTTGAGCCAGCCAAGTCTCCCGCCGCTCACATCTACGGTTGTGTGAGTGTGTGAGCGTGTATCTGAGGGTGTTTGTGTGTGTTCAAGAGCACCTGTGTGTATTTGTGTGTACGAGCGTGTGTGTTTGTACTTCCCCACTATTGCTACTGCCCTTTTTGCAGCACACCCTGCTTTTCATCTGCGTTCCCGCTTCTGGCGCCCGAGGCTGGCTAGGCCCTCTTTGATTGTGGACTGTGTTTCCAGCTTTTCTCTGCTTCCTTTCTTGCACCAGCTTCTTTTTGCTTCTGACTTCTGTGTAGATTTTTTGTGCCCCCACACCGATCTCCCTCAAACATTTTCCACGGTGAGACGGCCAGGTGATCCTGGGCTACGGCTGTCCTTAGGCTATTTTTGTCATTATGTGGGCTTTCTCCTCCGTTGTTCGTTACTGTTTTTGTGGGTCTTTATTTTCCGTCTGGTGGTTGTATGTTCTGAGTAAGTTAAAGCAATTGGTGCTGCCCGTGCCCCTTTCAGCCACCCCCACATCATACTGTAGCACGGTTTTACCTCCGACTGCAGCCACATATGAGATGAAAGCACCCGCGGTCAATGAACGTTCACACCTTCACCTGTTGTCATGTCCTCTTACCCCGAGAAAGTAGAAACTAAAATTCTTGCAGCCTGGGAAGTAGGAGTGTGAAGGAATGGGGCATTTGCGGTACCTGGATTTGTAGTGCTGTAGCTTCTCGACAACACTGTGCTCTATCAGAGTGGACCACACTGGTGTTTTCAGTGCCAGGAACTCATCTGAGGTTCTCATCTGAAGTACCCGCAGTACCAGCGGTGACAATCTCAGCAGCACAAGGGTGTCTGTAGAAGGACGGCCAGTTGTTACCCAGTCTGGACAATGGAAAAAATAATGCGTGATAAAGACTAAACGTTGTAATTTTCACTCTTGGTTTCTGAGCTCACTTAACTGCGAATGTCTTGTATGAAATGGATGTTTGATGGGATCAAAAATGAAAACATTTCACTTTACATTCACTGTTAATAGCATGCACTTGTGTTCCGACCATTTAACTGAATATCTATGGTCCGTGTACCTATGTATATAAATAAGTGAAGCAAGTTGTTTTTTCTTTTCTTTCCCAACTACAGTGATGCTAGAAAATTTGTGAACCCTTGAGAGTTCCTGCAAAAACTTGACTAGCTCTTCATACAAATCATAGCACCAGAAAAAGAGAAGCCAGTAGAACGAGTTACAGTTTCTCATCTATTTTTTGATAAAATGATCCAGCATTAAATGTGTTTGTCAGAAAATCTATTTGAACTTTTAAGACAGTTCAGTTAAGAGGACGGTCGGCCCGGTGAGTATATTCAGTATCTATCTATCTAGCGACACTGTTTTGGTACCCAGTGACAGCGTCTCCGCATTAGATACTACAGGTTAAAGTTTAATCGACTGTCAGCAACGCGACGTCTCATTCTGAACATGTGCGTATAAATATGACAGACTGTACTAACCCGCCGTTACACGTAATTTGTTTTTCGCTTCCGCTGCTACAGTCCTCATGTTGTGTTTCAGTCATTTCAGATAATAGGGCCTTCTTGGAAAAAGCAAATTTATGGGCTTCTCCCACACAGCGCATTTGATAACCTGCTAGTCATTCAAACCCAGGTTGCACATTCGAACCAGCACATGTTACTGTGGACCAATTTGCTTCTCAACAAGCGACCGCAGAAATAAAGGATTTATTCTCCATTTCCCCCTGATCTTCTGTTGGTTCTGGAGGAGGCGCGTGGATTGAATTGGGTTAGTCCACAGTTGTAAACAAACCAAACATTTTGACCGGTCGAACAGTTGATTCTGTTTTCAAATATAAACAAAAAGCTGACATTGTCAGAAAGCGATGGATACGATAACGTCGGTTCGACAGTGTACATATCTCACGGAATGCATGCAAATGAGCGTTATCGTTCTCAGGCACCTGTTTACTAAAGCTCCGGTGCTTCCCGTTGGAAATGTCTGCAGAAATTGACTTCCTGATAACGGTATCATTTGTCAGAAACACGCTATCTGATACCACGCTGGCGTCTCTGAAAGGGTAACGTACTTTGTTAGTTCCCCTTTCAGAAGGCTACAAAAGTATAAAAGAGCCATTATGACCCATTAATATACTTCCTTCTCTTACGTGAAACGTTTATCACATCAGAGCCGGCTAAGCGCCGCCGTTTGCGCTTTCGACGGAAAGCGATTCCGCGGACAAGTTCCGCTCCTTAATCCGTCGCGTTCCGTTGGCAGGGGTCGCGCCGCCGCCGCCAGCCGTGGCCGTAACTATGACGCTAAAGCACGTCGACGGTAATATCCCAGATTTCGGAGCAAGTCGACGGGGTTGGTTCATTTATTAATTCAATCGTTTGTTCATTTGGCGGTGAATCACGGCGCTGCTCTCCAGCCATTACAGCGCCGCACATTACGGTGTTTGGCAAAGCTGCAAAGGGCCATTACCGGCGACAGGAGTTTTGTAAAGTAATCCTTCTCGTGATAAATGTACCAAATATGTTGTTGGGAATAAGCAATGTTTTATTTTTTATTTGCTGGGAGATGGAGGGCGGGGGGTGGGGGGGGGGGCACACACCGGAGCACAGTAACTCTCAATAAACAGCGGCAATGACAATAGGGGTAATAACGATAACAAAAAGCGAAGACGCAAGAGTGCACCGTAAACTGTCACCAGAGAGAGGGAAATTGGCTTCCGTCACCCCTGGGGGTGTGAAGAGCACTTCTGTGCCAAAATCAGCTTGATGCAGCAGCTGGGACCCGGAGTGCGGCGTGACAGGCCTGCCATCCTGCCGGTTGGCCGCATTTCTCAGTGAGCACCGAGGGGTGAAAATATGAATCTGACGCTGCCTGAATCTGTTCCTGGCCTGAATGTTCTGTGGAAGACGCAGTGTACTGATAAAGCAGACCACGGTACGCATATTTACCCGATTATCGGCATAGTATCCAAATCCAAATCATCCCTGAAAATGTGTCAGATACTGACTTTGTCAGATACTGACTTTGTCAGATACCGAGTGTCTGTTTCCTGTTATTTTAAATGGGGGAAAATAAATAAATAAATCTCTCCCAGCCCATCAGGAAACTCCTGTATAACTATGAACCTGAGCCGAACACCAGCCACCTCACGAGAAACACAATGTTGTCACGAATCTGGTGTTTATACCGCACAGTACAGTACGGCCCATTTCTCACGTCAGTCACTGTGTTACACGTGGGAGGACAGAGGTCCGCAGTCCCACTTCAGTCTGATGACGTGTTGAACAAAGGGAATAAAGACATGTGTCTCGGCGACCTGCCGTCCGCCTCTGTTTCACACAACCACCTGCGTTTAAATAAATAGGTTTATTTTTTTAAAACAAACTGTGCAATAACTGTGGTGACGCCGCGCAAACATGTTCAGAGAAAGAAAAACAGGCAGAAACAGCTAAAAACCCCTGTGCGGTACGTCTGGCTTCCAGTAAATTCCTGACAGTAGAGTTTACGACAAATCATACGGTATTATTTTCTGACAGTTCACTGTATGGTATTTATTTGTAGATTTTTAAAAGTATTTTGATTTTTATTTACGTTTATTTTTTTCATGATTAATAAGTTGCGGGTGAAAATTCGTCATAGCAAAAGTTTACATTCAGAAATGGATATGTAGGTATTAGTTTCAGTCGCTGTCATAGCGAAAACTCGGATATAGAGAGTTCGGATAGCGAGGGATCGCCGCACTTTGTTATACAGCGAATGACTTTGCCCAAAGTAGCTCACGGTTTCTTTCACCTCACTGTACCGATGGACATTTTAATGGTGTTGCATCTGGGAAAAGACAAAGCAGAATTCGGCTTCCAAGACAGCGTCCGGGCCACTGAAGTATCTGCCGGCTATTTGTGCAGCACATCCCGTCTGAATGGCTTTTCATTCGTTCCGTGTCGTGTAATATAAAACACTTTAAACAGTGGTGTAAAGAGACAGTGTCACTAATGGATTTGCAAAATTGTATATTTTTCCGTCAGGTGGAATCCCACCACCCGCATTAGAGGGCAGCTTGAGATTCTGTGGGAAATAAGTGTGTTTATCTGAAGCATCCCCCCCCAAATCGGTTTGACCTTCACGCTGAAAACCAGCTCAAATATTCCTTTTGCAAGTAAAATATGGTTTGTTGCGGGCAGAACACCACCTGGAAAGCTGTTTAGACAAAGCCGAGCGGTTTGCATCCGCGCGGCAAAGTCAAGCGCGACGAGGTCAGATAAATAATCCGAATTCTTCGCGGTGTCCTGTGAAGAGCTATTATGACAGAAGGCCACAGGCAAGGCTTTACGTCTCTTCTGAGCTTTTAACCTGCAGGGGCAATAATTTGTCCTCCAAATGAAATACTGGCTAAATGCGTCTCGTTGCAATAGCTGCTAAGTCTCCCCGCGCCGCTGCAGCTCATGCACTTCCACCGAGCTAAGGAATAATTTACTGCTCCGTTCCTCCTTTTTTTGCCAAAGAATTCTAGGCGCCGCCTCAAATAAAGCGCCATCGCAGGTGACGCTTTTCCAGGCGACTCCGTCATTCCCGGGCCTTTGTCCCTGGTGTCAGGCTGTAGGTTTGGAGAAATAATGCAGCCGAACGGGTTTGTGTTTGGTGCAGTTTCATCGATGCTGGGAAAGATATTGGAAACCGACGGACTGCAGACTAATATCCTTGCTTTAACTGTGCACGTGTGGCGCGTTTGCCGGGTTTTTTGTCGCCTTTTTGTGTTTGCGCGCCGCTTTGCCCCGCTATACGTTATCAGTATGCTGGAAACGTGCTGCTGCTATTCTATTTCTGGCGCATAAAACAGTGTCTAAGTCTCACACGCCCACTTACTTTCCAGCAAGAACATCTGAGATACAATGAGCTGTTTCACTAGCGCTGGGATACGCAGCGAATGCGCGGAACAGGAATCACACACACACACACACACACACACAAGCCATCTTTGTGGCCGCATTTTCCATTGTCACCCCCCCCCCCCCCCCCCCCCCCCCCCCCNCCTCGTGCCCCCACGGGGGGGGGGGGGGGGTTTGTTTTCCCTTTTCCCCCCCCCCCCCCCCCACACACACATCTTGTGGTCATTTCTGCATCTGAACTGCTGCTTCTTGATGGGTTCCTGGATATCAGTTCACTCCGAATCACACCCTGCAGGTACTGCCATCACGCTCCCTTTCAAAGGGAAGAAAAAAAACATTGCCTGTTATCTCGAATTGGAAAAACACTAACCCAAGGTTAAATTTAAAGGTAAAGTTTGCTGACATTATAAGGGGGTTAGTTCTGAGCAGAAGGCAGCTGCAGATTGTGATGTTTGCAAGATCATTGCCAGCCGCCTGCGGTTTCATTTATTGCTCGGTGGAGAGAAGCGCACCGTTTCACTGGTTACGTGCCGGTGAGAGCCATGTCACCTACTGCATGAGAATCGAAACCGCGTCCCGCCAAACTGTTGCGACACGGCACGCTGCCGCGAGGGTCTCGGCGCGGCCGTCCTCTCAAGGCTGTGTGCCAGCTGTTAGCCACGAGCAGTGGGGGCTGGGAGAGGAGTGTTGCTCCACATCTGTGGACACGCTGCATTTTCACGCTTCGAATCTTCCATCTCGCGGTAGATTCTGCTCTTTTGTGAGGGACTTGAGACGTTTTGGCCATTCGGCTTAGTCCACACCGGCTATGCCGGTCTTCGGTCGACTGTTACCGTGGGGACGGGCAAGAAATCCCCTGTAAATGAAAACTTTGTCATAACCGCCGTGCAAAAATTAATTATTTTGAGTTTTGTGAGAAATGCATTTTGGAAGTGGAGTGTTAGATCGAACCCCCGCCTCCCCCAAGCTCAGCTATCGATCATGCAGATGTGTATATAAGCACACCCTGCTACTTCTGACTCACAGGTGCTGACCCTAACCTAACCCTGATCACAACACTTACCTTCATCCTGACTCTAATCCTAACCCTAAACATAACCCAAACCTAACCCTCAACTTTACTCTAATCCTAACCCTGATCACAACACTTACCTTCATCCTGACTCTAATCCTAACCCTAAACATAACCCAAACCTAACCCTCAACTTTACTCTAATCCTAACCCTGATCACAACACTTACCTTCATCCTAACTCTAATCCTAACCCTAAACATAACACTTACCTTCATCCTAACTCTAATCCTAACCCTCATCTTATCCCTAACTCTTGCCTAATCCTAATCCTAACCCACCTCCACCTCTGTCTTGTCCGTAGGGTCCCTACAGGAGGACTCAACACCGGGGGCCAACGATCCTCCAAACGCACAAACCGCTCTAATACTTCCAACTGGTGAAATGTAAGTATTGCCAGTCAATCCAGATAAGATGCGTCACGGGCGCTTTGGATTTCCACGGCCTCCGAGAACCGCGTGGATATTGTTGGGGGTAATAATCTCGTAAAAACCCCTTCGCCGTGCCGTGCCTGTGCTATTTGAACGTGCTGTTTTGGCGATATGGTATCGGTCTGCTTGTCAGCCTTCGCTGAGCTGCGAACCTCTTAATCTCTTTATTCCGGTTAACCTCGGCTTAACGCAGGGCGGAAATTTGCAAGGGCAAAAGGGAAAAATGAGCGTCTACAAACTCTCGGTGGATAAAAACTTTTAATTAGAACAAACCCCCTTAAACGCGCCGTATAAGAAACAAATAAGGTAACTAGTGGGTGGCCATAAAATTATGCCAAATTTGCCAAAAAAAAGAGAAAACTAATTGCTTTTGGGTTGACAGATGGTGGGGAGTTAAGCAATTTCATTTTAAACCAAATGCTTTGGTGACAGTGCTGAAAAGAGACTTATCCTAGCTGTCGTACAGGAGAACTGTGGTGTACGTAAGTGTACGACGGCGTGCGATTTGGGGGAGGGTCTGTCGAAAGCGAACGGGATAAGTGCTTTGCCTGCGTTCGGCAATGCGGCCGCGACGGCGCACGGGTGGACTTACACGGCAGGTTATCGACGGGTTAACGCTGGGCCTCCGTTTTCTTACACCTCGCGTAAAATTCAAAGAACGGGGCAAAACCAAACCTCCAAGGGGAGAAGCTCTGGAGGAAAGAGAAGCAAAAAAAGCAAAGCGGTTTTGAAGGACGTACGTCTTGCTTCGGCGCGTAACGTCTTACGGCGACGTGCTGCTCGCCGGTGTGGTCTGCCGCTCTTCTCCTCCTTTCCAGGAGTTGCGGGAGTCTTTCGGAAAGGTGCGATTGAGACTTCCGAGCGGGCGTCGCCCGCCAACGATCTCTCGCGACGACGCCGGCGGGGTTTCTCCCGGCCCCCCGGCTAAAGGCCTGGAAATGGATTATCCGTCGTGCGACTGGCGAGCGCCTCCAGCGGTTTCTAAATGGGCAATTACACACCTTGTCATGTCTGAAACAGCACCGGGCCCTGAGAGATGAAGTCAGTCGTGGACGAACCCCTGCAACCAAACTATTTTATCGCTTTTTCAAATGCATCGACGCTGCCTTTGTTTCCATTTTTTATTAAACAAATCAACGCTTAGCGGTGTCTAGTAAACATTAACAGCCTACTTTTCGTGCGGCCCTACGTGTGTGTTCCGCTTACAAAGGCTCTGGAACGCTCAGCTGTGTTTATGAAATGAGCATTACCATTGCGCAAGGAGCCCTTTCCGAACTGTTTACCGTTATTTAGACGTGAAGATGTGAGGGGGAGGTGAGGGTGAGATGTGTCTGGTGAGGGATCTAAGATCGGTTGTAAATGATTCACACGGTCAAGCGAAGAATGTCTGCTGGTGTAGAGGTGCGTCGAACGGGGGAGGGGATGTGATCGGTCTGCGTCTTCCCGGGTTGTTAAGATAACTTCCCCGGTCCTGTGTTTTTTCCACTTTGAGCGAAACGACTGGCCGGTACAAGTTCCTTCGCAGAAAGTTTGATGTACTTCCCCTCAGAAGCTTGAATTTTTCGAAAAAGCCCGGAAAGTATCGTTTCGTTTTCGTTTTAGCTGAATCATTTCGTTTGGTCTGCTGACTGGCATAAAGTTTAAATGGAGGAATATCCACCGTTGTAAAAGTATTACTTTGCAGTAAGAATCGGTTTATTCTTCTTTGAAGCCCCAGTCTTCACTTACCTGATTCAGCATCAAACCCAAAGCTTTACGGAAAGGATCCAAGGCCGGTTTTCCCACCGTTTTGTCAAGCCCAGCCTAACTTGACAGTTTTGTCACCGAATGCCTTCTCGCGCATCCACAGAGTCCACCTATGTGTGGACTGTGTCCCATGTGCAGTCAGTTCATCGGTGGCACATTATGGCTTTTCAGCCGCCTTTTCTGAACGAGTCAGAAGAAAACAGACTCTCCCGGCCATTCGTCACTACGACATCGCTTCCCGCGTCTGCCGTGAGTCAATGATACTGGAGGATATTGCTGATGTTCACAATTTTGTTTAAAATATCCATCCATCCATCCATCCATCCATCCATCCATCCATCCATCATCAATAAACGCTTGTTCCGTGGAGAGTTACGGTGGTCCAGAGCCTATCCCGGAAACAGAGGGCGCTTGGCAACAAAACCTCCCCTGGGTGGTTGCTAGTTCATCGCAGTTATTTAAAATATCTTTTCGTTATTATATTATGTTATTTTTGTGCTTTTTATTTAAATTAAGGAAGGGTGACGGGGCACAAATTCCAACCAAAAGCAGCACTTGAGCTTACTTACAGTGTAGCTTAGCGCACCCTGAGCAGTGAAATGCAGCCACGAGGGCTGTTGTGAACAGTGGCCGCGCACTTGAGCTGTTTTTCGCTGCCGCGGCAACTGAGCCGGAGCAGGAGCTGCTGAGAAGCGCCGGGATGCAAGCAAAGGTCCCCGTACCCCAAAGCGCAAAGCGTAGACGTGGTTAGGGCACCGTGCTGAGGACCAGCCCGCCCCGAGCACCGGATAGCACTAAAACCGTCCTCCATCGGGGCCCGCGCTTGTCGTAACTTGTGCATTTGTTATTCAACACGATTCAACACTGTTTACCCGATGTTCACACTAACTGACTGGAATTCGCCTCAGTAAAAAGGAGTACAGAACGCTGTATCCAGGCTATGCAAACAGGGTTGTATATTTTATAAAATGCAGACTTAGTCACTCAATATCAGCACAATTTGGTGGAAACGCTGAGGACGGAAGTCGAGCTCCAGTACAACAAGGCAGCACAGTGTGTTGGGCCATTCGGTTCTGAACAGGCGGGCTGCTCGGCAAGCGATGAATCATAGATGACAGCTCTTTTTGTTGTAGTCACCCACTTGCCTTTCCCACCCGGGAGTGCCGTGCGCACTTAGAAGATCTACAAACCCATCCGCATATGTTATTTTCTCTGTCTTATTCACCACATTTGCATTTTATTCGTTTAGCCGACACTCGCGCTGAAAGATGCGCGCCGGGCCGTCTCGGCAGCGTAAAACAATCGCACGCGACAATATGATTCTGCTAATTCTGGCAATGAATCTATGCTGGCTTATGGTTCTGTTCATTTATATGCATGGTAGTTCAACTCGGTATCCAAATCTCATTTCTCCCCGAAAACTTTATTCCAAATGGGGCAAATAAATAAATAATGCGCTCCCAGCCCATCGGGAAACATCTGTAGAACTACGGAGCCATGACTTCACCAGGATGAACACCAGTTACCTTATTAGAAACATTCAGTGTTGTCACAGTACACAGTGGTGTGTACAGTACGTCCCATTTTATACGTCGGTCACTGGGTTACACACAGGAGGCGAGGGGTTCGCAGCCCCACTTCAGTCTTATGTTGAACGAAGGGAATGAAGACCTGTGTCTCGGTGACCCGCCTCTGTTTCAGACGACCACCTGCATTGAAATAAATAGGTTTATTTAAAAAAACTGCATGTGCAATAAATGTGGTGACGCCGCACAAATGTGTTCAGACAAAGTGAAAAAGGCAGCAACAACTGGAAACCCCTGTGCAGCACGTCTGGCTAGCAATAGAGTTTGTTACAGCACGTACCGTATTATTTTATGGCAGTTCACTGTACCACACTGTACTGCAGATTTGGAACATTTATTTTGATTTTTATTCCCGTTTAATCGTTTTTTGCTGTGGATAAGTTTCCGTTCGGATGCTGTTATACAGGTGTTCATTTTACAGTGAAAATTCAGATATAGAGTTCGGATAGTGAGGGATCGCCGTTCACTCAAAGTGCCGTGCAGGATTATACAATCTTATCCACAGGGTCCAGTGGAAGTCATAGTCATTCGTTTCCGCTGAAGGACAAGGAAAAGGAAAGCGATGGAAATAAATTATTCTGCTTAAATAAACAAACACTGCATATCGGGGGGTTTTCGTGAATTGTGAGGATGGCTTGAGAGAAGACTGTTTATGGAAATAAACAATTGCATTTTCTTTTAAAGCTCGTGGGCAAGTTTTTTGGTGTTTACCCCAATTAGACATTCCGTACTTTGCAGGCGCAGCTTCTCTGCAGTCAACGTTAACCTCCAGACTCTCAGGGATGCTCATAATTTCCCTCACTTTATGTTCTTCTGAAGCGAACGTGATCTTTTGCGGTAAACACTATCCAAAGCACCTTAAAGTCACACGGGTTGCTTTCCAAACTCATTACGAAAAGGGAGCTAAAAGTACCTCGTGTCCTCCTCCCTTTCAGTTACAGGCTGTAAACAGCCACCGCTTTCCCAGCAGTGCAGACCTGTTAGCTCTGCCGTCGTATGTTTAATAGAGGATCTCGGCCTCGCTCCACTGCCGGGTTTTGAGCACTTTTTTGCGCACGAATGCATAAAATAGGATGTGTATTTCAGATGGGAAGAGTTACTCTGTTTTACTCTGCTCGCGCGGCATCATTTGCACTATAAAGTGGAAAATAAAACCCGAGTTGTACAGTTTGAATAAGTCTTTGTGAGCACGTAACGCGCCGCTTTTAAATTGTTCCGGAGATTTACTACCGAACCACGAGGTAGAAATGGAGACGAAACTTCTAAGGTTCAGACCCTTAAAGGATATTTACTGAGTGGCTGTTCTGGTCGAAAGGGGTTACAACCACAACGTGATTTACACTTTGTAATTCCTGGGTGTTTCGAATATTGTTTATAGATCGGGAAAAAGGTGCTGGGTGGTACAGTGTTCTTTCAGGGTGGGAAATACACTCCTACTGAGAAGACGGCAGATCCTGATCCACGTAACTCTGGTGTGGAGGCCCAAGCAGGAGATCGAAATTCAAAGTACGTCTCTGCATAATAGCCGTACGTTTCCGTCCGTTGGTCGTACGCAAGCGCAAGCGACGCCCTTTTCGTCTCATGCGTCTCTACTGAGCTCAAGTCTTTGGTCGCTGCCGGTGGAGGGCAACTTCTGTCCGGAACGTCCGCCTTGCTTGTCGGGCTTGTTGCGCGTTTTGGATTTTGAACCTACGTTTGTCGATCTGCTTTCTGACACAACGCGTCAGTACGCTCGGGTGTTTATTAAGGCTATTGTGGTGAAACAAACGTTTACCTTTTTGTTTGTCTCTCCTGCTTTTACGCCGGCTCGGACGAAACTGACTGTAAACTATAGAATAATACACCGCCTGCATTGTGTAGCTCGGGCATTTAGATAAAAAGATGGAAATTATGCCAGATATCTGCTTCAACGCCTGACCTCAGTGACCGTCTGTTAACGGAAACCGAAGGCTGAAAAGAGACGTCGGAAATGAATCAGATGATATTCGTCGCTTGATCAATAACTCTTCTTTCCCACCAAGTAGGCTTTGCGACCAAAGAAACCAACTGGCTTTTATTTTAAGCAAGTGCACAATTTCTGGGTTAAATAGCGTGGAACGTTCAGATGAGGCACATTTATCTAATCTGTAACGCTTTAAAGATAATGAAAAAATAATAATAAATAATAAATATAATGAATAAATATTAAATTGTTTTTTTCCTGCCATATTTTCCGTGCGGTATAGTTCATTACAGGAAAAAAACGCTTTGAAATGGTTGTTCTGTTTTTAATAGTTATAATTGGGTAATTTAACACGTTTATGGACTTGTGCACGAGTCATGGTGAACGTGGTGCTTGAACCTACACGGTCACAAAATCACTTACTGAAGAAACATCTCATCTGTGTGTTGGTATGTTCAGAACACGAAGCTTGACGGTTTACAGTATGGCTCCGTGTTGTCATTTCGGACTTGGCCGACCGCGTGGCCTCGCCACCGCCTCGAGGCACTTGCCAAGTACACCACCCTCCAGAGGCAGGTCCCGCTGATCCTAAACTGGGCAGGGCGCACGTTGTGTTTTATGCGGACAGTCAGGCTCCGATTTCCCACCTGTGGATCGTCTGGTTTTCCGATGGATACGCAATGCTTACGTCGAGTCGCCACGGTCTGTCGTAAAGCCGTCGTCGCGTGCCGACAGCGGCGAGCCGAGCGCCCCGTATGCGGTGCTCCCGGGAAGCTAAGGAAACTTGAATTGCTTTAAATAAATAATTGGGAAAAACCCTAATTTCTTTAAATATGACTTTAAGTGTGGCGTCTAGAGGAAAAAGCGAGTGTGCTGGTGAAAGCAAAAGGAAGAGAAGGGCAATTGATCCGAAGTTAAAGGTGAGAATTACAGAGGAGCAGGGAGGAGGGAAAGCGGCGTGACGGGCGTTGTGGGGTTTGTTGCAAAGTCAGGGTGACTGGACAGAAATGGGGGCGACGGGGGGATCAGGCTGAGGCCAGGAGAGTCTTCAGCAGGCAAAGGGGAGGCACGGGATAAAGCGGCTCGCTCTCCTCGATCCAGGGTTTGGCTCAGGCCGTATCGCCGCTCTCTCCTCGATCCCCTTTAAACAGACGTCCGTCCGATGAAACATCAGCGTGTTTTACCTCACCCACCCCTCTCGTGCACGTGCTACAGTCGGGATCGGTGCCCTCACGGGGGTTCAGATCATCACTGGATCTGCAGCAATGAAATCAACGAATTTAACAGAGAGAAAAAAGCAAAAAGAAGGTCCCTTACATGAAATGGATCTTGGTGACTTGGATCCAAGACCAAATGCAGAGACGTGTCCATTAATCCCGCTCACCATCCCGGCCAAGACTAGAAGCGTTTCTGATGCAAAGCACTATGTATACAGCGAAATCTGACTTACGCCCAGTCCGACTTACTGGTTGTCGGAATGGAACCCTGTCATAAGTTGGAACCTGGCTGTACTTGCTGGGATGTTTGTGGTCCATTGCTCATCTAGACCAACCCCCCTAGACCTGTTTGCCAAGGGAGATCCTAGCAGGAGCACAAGACTCCAGCCAGCATAGCTCTGCGAATCAGTGGCACACAAGAACTCCTCTACTGCACCAAGGTGGTTGAAAAGCAAGCCAGGTAAAGTGGAAGCTGAGTCTTTGGACAAAGCTCTTTACCACTCAGCTTACTTCCCGACACTCAGCTGTGGTCATGACCTTTAAGTAATGGCCAGAAGAACAACATCTCGGGTAAAAGTGGTAGGAATGAGGTTTCTCACTGGACTTACTCCCAGTGACCCGGTGAGGAGCTGACAAATCTGGAAGAACCTTGGAGAGGACCACATCTCTGGAGGTGTAGGGGTGACTTCCCGAGTCGGAGTTACGCAGGACATATCCCGCTGGGAGAAGATCCTGGGACAGACCCAGGACACTGGAGAGATTATATCTCCCATCTGGCCTGGGAACACCAGTGATCCCCCCCGGAGGAGCTGGAGACTGTCCCCGACTGACACGCGTACACATTTAATTGAAAGTATCTCCTAAAATGTTCTTAATCTGCTATCGGTTAAAAATGAAGGCATGAATACATGAACGGATGCATGTGGTCTGCTAGCTTGTTCCTGGAAATGAAGACACCACATATATAAATGTCTTCTTTCAACAAGCTAATTATTTTTCCTTTCCAATCAGCCAAAGAGGACGACCCAAAGCCGCTCAGAGAATAGAGAACAATTTAAAGGATGCTCTATGTAACTGATAGTGACAATGAGATATAGAAGGAAAACGGGCTCTTTAGTTCAGTCACAGCCTGGCTTTTAGTTTTTGCGACAGCGGACTAGAGTGGGTAGAGAGATTTTGGGTGACATCCATCCATCATCAGTAACCGCTTACCCTGAGGAGGGTCATGCCAGTCCAAAGCCTCTCCTGGAAGCAGGGGGCACTAGGCTATGAAATCACAAGGGAGCCCAGGGAGGCGACAGCGCTGCCCGCTGAGCCGCCGTGCCACCCATTGTTTTGGAGATGACCAGATGTCATCTGTCTAAGCTAGACCACTAGTATGAACTGTGTCCTGCGTTTCTCTTTTCCCAGCACGTGTCCAGTTTCAACCGGTCTGACAGCAGGAGAATTAAAACTCGACGCATCTCAGATTTTTGTTTAACCGTCCTAATGGCACAAACAAGAGTCACCTCAGTTCTGAGCTGGCTCTTCGAGACTAGACCTTAACTGAAATAAGCATCAGCGACTCAGTCCCAAACAAATCCCAGAGTGCCAAACGCTCCATAGCGAGACTCCCGCCATTTTACATTATACGTCGCCATATCGTGCGTCATAAGTATTCGCAACGTTCCGACTGATTTTCCTCTGCTGCAGCCGCGGACCCATCTCAGCACCGGAATCGGGGTGGGCGGCCGAGTTAACATTCGCCGCTTTTCCCCTCAAATGAGACCCGTCAATCTTCATCGCTCTTTTGATGTGGACCAGTGCGCGGGAACTAAAGCGTTATTGAGGGTATTTCCACTGGTATACATATATATTACCCGCAAAGTCCTTTTATAGGGCCTGAATCCCAACAGGTTTTGACGGTGCCCGTTCCAGGCTGAAGGTGAGGCCTTGAAGATGGCCGACCTGGAAAAGGAAATCGGGAAATCCGCTGGCTGCTCTACATCAGTCAGATCTCAAACGGAGTGTCAGGGTGTAACTGCTTCTGGATCAGCCACCAGCGTCGAGAAGAAGAGGGAAGGAGAGCCTTGCAAAGTGTTTCCGGCCAAAGCGAGTGCCAGAACACAAAGCAAAACTTATATACCTCTGTGAGGCAGGGATCGAAACAGCGAATTAAGCTGAAATATAACATTGCATATTCAACTGGATGAATTTACGCGTCATTTTTCAGGCAACGTTGTTTAAAAGTACATTGAAACGGACCGATAACTGTTGGTGCCATTATGGACTTGGCAGGAGGAGAGGAGACGGAGTGTAGAGCTTGTAAGACCTCTGCTCCTTCTCGGGTGTCTTTGTTCCCGGGTCGGAGACCCACCGGGTAAGCTGCCTTTTTTTGGCTCCAGCTGAGATTGTAATTGCTCAGGTTTACAGCGCTCAGCAGAGCGGACCCCTCGGGTTCCTCCGATCGATATTTACATGACTGATTAGAAAAAATTCCGCTCGGCGTTGACAAAAGGTTATCCAGCCCCCATTAGTGGGTCTAGCTTTTGTTTTCAAACACAATCACAGCGGCCCACACGTTTTGATCGGCGGCTGATTCACGGCGGTGGAAAAAAAACAGCGCTTAAAGTTCGGACGAACAAAGCCACCGAGGCAAATTATTTGGCGGCCTGTGGAGTCCCACGTACCCATCCAGGTGGTGGCTAAGGTCATTTGGACGGGCAGTTTGGATCCGTGGCTTTTGATGCGAGCGATTGGTCAGCCCGTCGCCATAGCGTCGCGGTATAAACGGCAAATCGCACGTCAACGCGTTCCGGGGTACTTTCTGGAAGATTCCGCGCTTATTGTGGGAAGGGCAGTCGCGAGTCTCATTCTGCGGGCATAAATAAAGCACGAGTACGATTCCCCACAAACGTAGCAGGGACGTTCCCGTATAGCCGCAGTTTTTCTTCTACAGCAAGGGTGCGGGGACCAGAATGCCGCGTGAGCTTCGGGACCAGTTTCCCGTTTCATTACAGACCGTCCCTCGCTGCTAAATAATTCACGCTTCGCTTTAGTAACACGCATTAGTATCCGGCCAAGAAACGTGTCTTCAAACACGTCGAGCCGAGATGCAGGAGAGAACTTTCCAAAAAAAAAAAAAAAAAAAAAGTTTCGAAGAGCGAAAGCGCACGGATGCCCTCAAATCTGTGAGAATTTCATAATCCGTGCATGATTTCCCCGCTTCCCATTTGTCCCGATGCGTTTTGTTTTAGCCAATTGCATTAACTGCGTCTATTAGAAACGACGCGCCGCGCTTCTTTAATCCGTAAGGAAAACAGACGGCGGAAATGGGTCCTGCGGGATGCTGTCAGTCACACCGTGGAGGTGAGAGAAGAAAGAAACGCTGGAATCAGACAGACTTAGAGCATCTAGTTTTGTTCTGCTGGCATTTTCATAGCTGAGTTTCCATTTTCTGTATGGAGAAAGAGGTAAACACAGTTTTGTTCCCCTAAGCTTGCTTTCATTCTTGAACATGCATAATTGAAGACGGGAGCAGCTTTGGTATCTAAAGACACCAACAGTGGAAGCACTGTGCCAGCTTGCATCAAAGCTGGCTTGTTGTTGCTGCTACCCGGGTGCCATCATTCCCTGGGCGACCGGAACATTCCCTCGGTAGCTTCAGCATTCCCTGGGTAACAAATTCCAGAGTAGGGCAAGGTTACCCTCAAGGATACCATTATTTTTGGCCTGTAAAATATTAAAAGAGAATAACGTGGTGTAACGCGGCGGCTCAGCGAGTAGCGCTGCTGCCTCGGCTGCTTGGGCGTGGGCTTCAATCTGGCTCGGCGTGCGTGGAGTCCACACGTTCTCCCTCTGTGTGGGGGTTTCCTCCGGGGGCTCTGGTTTCCTCCCAGCTCGCCGATGTTCCGCGCTCGGTCTGAATTGCCCGTAGAGTGTGACTGGTGTGTGCGCTCACCCCGCGGTGGCCTGGTTTCACGACCTTGCGGCAGCTGCTTCCCGGGTAGGAATGAAATGGTTCGGAGTTAGGCGAGTTAGGTGAATCGCATAAAATATACGTGTACTGGTTATCGGTGAAGCAGAGGACGAGTAAAATGGGGTTTACTGAAAAGTGAAAATGGCCGAGTTACATTCCTGTTGCCTCTTGAGGGTCGACACGCCGCGGACGCGGCTGCGATAATAAACTAATAGTAAAGCGCACAGATAGCCGGAGCGGAGTGGTGTGAAAACAGACGGCAATAGCGGGGAAAATAGGCGCCGCCGTCCTGTAGGCAGTAATTTGTCCTGCTGTTCAGGCTGTCGTGAGGGGACAGGGGGTGTGTTAGTAACAGGTTATCAGCGGGACGGCGAGCGCAAACAAAGCCCACCGGGCTGCTCGGTGCCTCCACGCCGGAAAAGCGTGTTGACCCATTCAGCTGCGGACCGATCCCGCTTTTTATTCCCATTCCCGACCGTCTGGGATGCATTAACCGCCTATCGCATCGCGTCTTCGCCTCTGCCTTAAACACGGTGCATTGCTGGCGCTACTTTTCACGAAAACTTCTTCAAGACGACAGCGGCAAAGGCTGATCTGTCGTTCCACCCGCCCGCTCTTTCAGACCGGGGGTTAGATCCCACACCCTTCCTTCCAGGTCATCGACCTGCTGACGCCTCCGTCAAGTCGGACAAACACGGTCATTCGTCCACAGCTGCATCCTGTGGCACGTGACGGGTTTCCGTGTGTCTCCTCCTCGGCTTCTTGTGAAACGGAAGGCGTTGCTACTGCCACGTAAGGTTTTCAATAGTCACTAGTACGTTTCCATTTGATGCCAGAGGTGTCCTGTGAAGAACACTTCTCCTTCCCAACTCTTGCATGGATGGTGACGTTTATGAAAGACCCGCGATGCAAATTTGTTGCTTCTCGGAGGAGGAAGTCGGCCGTCTGCTATTTTTGCGGGCCGTTCCAGCCCTGCCCGCCTAATTCAATTGTTCCTGCCCTGCATCAGCAGTTTTCCATCGTGAACGAAGCCAGCGTTTGCAAGTAGAACCGAAGCAATTACTGCGCATTGCATCTCATTTTGTTGTCGCATCAATCCAGATAAGAGCACCAACTGGGTAAATAAACAACAATGGAGCCGTGTTATGAAATCAAAAGCTAAGCCTTCGATTAAAAGGATTAAGATTCTCATGGCGTTTCGGCGAAGACAATGAGTGGGAAGGTTATTTGTTTTTGTTTTTTTTGTTTTTTTACAAAAAGTTTCTCCCTAAAAAATGTAAAAAGCTCACTTGGTGATCTGACAAAAAGCAAGTTATTTGAGATTTTTGACTTTTTTTTTTTTTTTTTTAACTGTTTTCAGCAGAGAAAAGACTTCGGCTTTGAGGTCAAATGGAATCAGCTGTGCGCTGTTTCAATCACCACAAAGCCAAAAAATGTGAGAAAATAAAGAAATAAATAAGGAGACAACAAACAAAAGGGCTGCGGCGGGCTGAGAGTCCTTGCTGGAAGTCCAAAGAGAGATCAAAGAGCTCCGAACAGCGAGGGAAGGAGAGCTGAAATAATCCCAGGGCCTCTGTTCGATGCTGCGAGGCTGCAGTGGGTGTTTAGTCCACAGAGATTCCAAGTGTCAATAGGTGCTGAAGCCTGCTGAACACACACCCCTGGAGAAGGTGGGGACCAGCCACCCGCCACCCCCGCACTGCTGCGCCCTCAGGACCTCTGCACACACACGACCGAATGCTTGCATTCCTGAACTTTCACTTCTAGGGAGGGGAGAGTCCAGGGCCCCCTCTGTAGTTGCAAGTCTCAAAATCGCGCTGGTAGCAAACATCCTTTCAGCCACTTATAAGAAAGATTTCCCTAAATCTGTTTGACCGTCGCCGTCCTAGAACCGTGTCGGTCGGCACTGCTGCTCGGTCCGTTGGAGAACGATCAAATACAGCAGTTCCTCGGTATCCGAACTGTCTACATCCACATTTTCACTCTAACGGCTCTTGAAAATGAATACCCGTATTTCGGTATTCGAATGGAAACTTTTGTGAATTGTTATCGAAGCTTATCTGTAATAAAAAAAAACAAAAAGTAAATAAAAATTGAAATAAATGAAAAAGTATACAAATAAGTACTGTACCGTCATAAAATAATACTGTATGTATTGTAATAAGCTCGATTGTTAGGAATTTGCTGGAGGCCAGACGTGCTGCACGGGTGTTTTTAGCTGTTTCCCCTGTTTCACTTTGTCTGAACACGTTTGTGCCGCATCACCACATTTATTGCACCTTTCATTCCTGCCAAATAAATAATTGCGAGTCAACGGTGCCGTTCGCCTCGCCGCCGTGCCCCCCGGCGATGACAACTCAGTCTGTAAGAACTACACCGGCCATCTGAGATGAAGTGCAGTCCAACAAGAGCACACAGGCACCTTAGGGCATTTTCCAGGTTCCGCTCACAATTTCTGAACACATTTAAAAAAGAAAATCACATTTTGCGTGACTCTCCAAAATATTCTTCACTCATTCCAATCCACTGTTCAACCTTGTGAAGTTAAACCCAAAAAGCCAGTGTTTCTCTCACCGCTTTGTCCCTCAAAGGCTCTTATGTTGTTGTGCGACAGCAGATGTCCTCCTTAACCTGCAGGTGTCGTTTCGGTTGTTCCCTCACCTTGAGTCCAAGGCGAACCCTGCAGAAAATGTATTTGTTCACATCTTACTTAAGTATCGACAATAAGAATACTAGCTCTACTCTCTCTGTTCTTTAAACCTCAAGTACATTTGAAATTCTCTGAAAAATATTAGCGGTAATTGTAAAAATGGCTTAAAATAATAATTTGTTTACTATCGGGGTCCAGAGCACAGGGCTTTAGGATGGGGGTTTAGATCCTATATGGTACTAGACACCAGGGTAGAAACACACACAGTCACTCACTAGTCACACAGTACAAACTATTCAGTCACCAATCCATCTGTAACACAGATATTTGGACTGTGGGAAGAAACAAATGAAACATCTTATTTGTTGATTTTTATTAGCATTTTTACGGTACTCATAAAAAAATTTTGTCACATTTTTGTAAAATCACTTAAAAAGAAATAAATATATAACAAACTTTATGTGCCACACACACACACACACACACACACACACACACATATATATATATATATACTGCTTTAACACATTATAGTATATATACTATATATGTATAATGTATAACTATATACTAGTTATTCCTGGCACCTGGAATAACTATAATATTTTAAACTTATTTACTGAGCTGGATCCAAACCCTAAGCTGACCAGCCAACAGCTATATATATATATATATATATATAGCTATAGCTATAGCTATAGCTATATATAGCTATATATATATATATATAGCTGTTGGCTGGTCGGCTTAGGGTTTGGATCCAGCTCAGTCTATGTGGGTTTCCTCTGTTTCCTTTGGGTGCTCTGGTTTCCTCCCACAGTCCAAAGAAATGTGTTACTGGCTAACTACTGACTCTATAGTGCCTGCTGTGTGTGTGTGTGTGTGTGTGTGTGTGTGTGTGCGCGTGTGTGTGTGTAGTTCTGGCAGAGGCTCCAGACCCCTGCAGTGCTGACCAGGATAAGCTGCTAAGGAGAATGGATGGAAAAATCTTACAAAGTAATTTGTTTATTTATAAGCCTTTTGGTTATAATTTACTGTAGATTCATCTCAGCATCTGACAGAATCTAATGTGAATAAATAGACGGATGTTTACATTATCAACCTTTCCTCGGTTGCCGACTTTGGATTTCCAAACAAATTAACTTACAAACAGACCCCCGGTCCCATCTGAGCCCCCGATTTGTTCACTTATCAGGTCTCCCTGTTTCCCAGAGTGTTTCCTTTAAAACCTTAACTTCAGCGCCCCACGCAAGCTGTGTTGTTGTGTGTTTTAACCGCGTCTAAAGAAGGGGGTGGGGGGACGCGTCAATGAACGCAAGAGGAGATAAACCACAGGTCTGCAGCTGAGCACGTCTGCTTCCACAGCGGCGCTTCGGCACCGACATCCGATCCGAGCCGGTCGTACAATTAAACAGGAGGCAATTTCAGGCCGCGTGCAATAAAATTCATTTGGCTGAGGATCTATTTATACAAAGGGGCACGAACGGGGCATAGCGAATCCTTTCTGAGCATCAAAGGAATATTGCAGAATAAAAACACACGTTGCTCGTAGCTGTGCGGATTACAACCCGCTCACATTTGAGTGTAAACATTAAGCCGAGAAACGGGCCGCCTGTTTTACCGAGGTGTTGGGGAGAGCGAGGGAGGAATCGTAACCAAACGCTGTCTTTCGCCCCAGCTAGACGTGCTCGACTGCTTTAAAGATCGTTCCCTTGCCGTTCCCGGACGGACCGCTCTTTCGCTGACGGAGAAAGAAGAAAAAATTTCACCGAGGTAAATATTTTAAGAAGCACGCGCGGGTCAGATCGTCGGTCAGCTTTATAAAGGCATTGGTTTGCCGGTGGCGCGAACGGCGGCACGAAGGTCTGCGAGTTTAATACCTAAGGGCGGCAGAAGCGGCCAGCGACGGCCCGGCGCCCGACACGAAGCGGGTCTGTCTGCGCCCGCGCGGCCGCGCGGCCCCACCCTCCACACGCGCCCGCATAACGTGGGAATTCGTACACAGATTGATTCTTCACTTCAGTGTGAAATTCAATTAGAATGTGTTCCACTGATTTAGTTCTTTAATTTATTTTTCATTCCAAAAGCGGTGCGAGAATTATGTTTAATCCCAGCGTATCACGATGGCGGCCTGTGTTGGCCTAATTCGCGCGATTAACCCAGGTAAACGCTAATGATGTGTGGTTATACATCAGTTCTTCTGCGGCGAAAGCGCTTCTCTTTTTTACAGGCGAGTGCACAAAAAACCTGATAGGATTTTCAAAAAAAAACAGCAGAAGAAGAAGGATATGTTCCTCGTGAAGAAAGCGCGCTTAGAAAAGTGACCCCTGCTTTTCACGGGTTTTTTTAGAGCCGCTGCTTTGCGCCGAAAGGATAGACGTTTGGTTCCTGAAACGGAGGTCTGGCTACGCCGAGGGAGCGGGTCTGGACCCCCTGTCGAGCAGCTATCGACAATAAACGGGTGGACGGATGGGACGGTAAGAAACTCTGCGACGGCGTCAAAGAAATGTTCCGAGGGGATATTTTGCTTCCTAAATAAAAGTGGAAACCATCTTATAGATAAAAAAAAAGCGGAAAGGCAAGTGAGAAAATACTGTAGCTCTTCAAAGTCCCAGCAGGCCGGTTTCCTTGTAATGAGTGACCTTTTCACCGGTCCCAGCCCACTGGGTTCTGCCATCGGTTACCGCGGCCCGACTTCACGGGGAACGTCTTTGCAAATAATTCAGTACGAATGAATGCCAAACATAATTTAGTAACTGTGGTTTCAAAAGGGTGGGAAAGCAGAACAGGCTGAGGGTCCCACACCCACCTCCCGAAACACAGTCTCCGCGTCCGTTCTTCACCAGCGCGTTTGAAAGATTTCCCGCCCCTCGCGACGGTCGACCTAAACCGACAAACAGCTGCCCGGTTGAACCGAAACATAAAACCGAAGTTGCGCTACGAATTCGGCGAACCCTCGGTGCGCGGACTCTCTTTATCCGAATTTTCGGTTCGGCTTTTTGGGAACGGATTTTTATCCAAAGCTCATTCGCCATAAAAAAAAAAAAAAAATCAAAAAGCACATAAAAATCAAAATAAATGTTTTAAATGACAGCACGGGTCCGTCCGACACGTTTCCAGGGGCGAATTAGATTCCGGTGCCGGCGAGGATTACCGCACTAAATAATGCTAATTCAAATCAGGCCCGAACCCTGTTTTACTGTGTGAATTTCAAAAGCAAATATTATTTTAATGGAAACTGCCGCTTCTGTTAATGGAAATGGATTTTCTTTTTACACGGTTTGCCGTGCCAGTATTCATTATTGTTCTATTATACGTCTGGATTTTTGAAACTCTATTTTAGTGCTGCATTTTTAAAGAAAAAAAAAATGTTTTCATGGTGGGCTCTTGTTATAATTTGCATTTCAGGCAAAATACCAGAAGGAAATTTAGCATGAGTGCCAGTTTATGTTCGAGCCACATACGCCTGAACGACTAGGAAAATAGATCGACTGTGTGGAACCAAGCCTGGATGAGCACCAAAGACTTGCCTGTTAAAAGAGCAGCCTTGTCAGCGTAGCGATCACAATTTATACCCTGGAAGAAGATGCCAGTGGGCGTACAGACCACCAAATGCACTTACAAAGAGAGGGGAGTTCAAAAGCAACCCCGCCCTCCCTTTGGTCATCACGCTACCTCACCTAACCCCACCTAACCTTCGCCGACCTCATCGTCGAAGGGAGCCGTGTTCCGTTACGTGAAACTCGGGAATCTGAGGAGGACCTTTCTGTAGGAAAACAAACGTCCGGCAGACTTTGTTTTCGAACCTGTCGGACCCTAAGGAACACCCCCCGTTAATGTTCTCGAATTCTCCGGATCCCGCTGTCATTTACCCGTCTGGCCGGTCCCGCGCGGGGTCACGCAGCTATCGCGTGCCGCCTGGTTTCGCCGGAATATTTCGGAATGATGCTGCTTATACTGGGGTTTTTTTTCCGGTATACAGTTATGCAAATAAGCTTTGACATTATGCAAATGAGCTTCTCCCAATCCTTTTTCTACTCATACCCACATATACAGCCCACTCCACTTTGGATTTAATGATGCTTCAAGTTTTTCAGGTGCGGGGGGGCGGGGAGAGGGGGGTTTTTATTGCGACTGCAGGGCTACGCAGAAATGAGCTTATCTCCAGCATTTCACTTTGTTGCACTTTTTCCGTCCGGCCTCTCTGGCGGTAGGAGTCAGACGAAGTGGACTCGAAGCTTAAACGGACAGGTGCTCGCACTGAAAATGCTCGCTCAAGTAGGCATTTCCCCGAGTCCGGGCACATCCACGCTGCGAGCCATTTGCGGCGGCCGCGGAAACTCGGCGCAGCTCCGCAGACGGTATTTGTTCGGCCGATTGTCAGATTCCAGCCAATATCACGGATTAAGGAATGGAAAAGTACGAAACTTCAAAGGCCTTATTTTGGACTGTAATGCACTTTGTGAGCTACAATGCAGAGAAATCCTTAAAAGTAAAATTTCACGCCATTCCTGCTGAGCTTTACAGACAAATACCAACCTTTTTTCTTTCCCGTGTGGCAAAAAAAAAAAAAAAAACAATCCCAGGGCTCAAAAGGAGCACAAAATTGTCACAGGGTACGGCGGCACTATGGGTTGGACCGGGTGACGGCTTCTCTTTACCCAGCCGTGCGAAACCCGGCGACGCGGAAGGACCGCGTGGCGTCGGCCAAAGGCCACGAAACGTCGCACCTCGCCCGAGCGTTTCCTCGTCTCTTCCTGCCGCCCTCGCGGCTTTTCGGAAAGGGAGGCCGCCAAAGCGAAGGTTCCGGCGTCCGCCGAAAAGCGCGGTCCGTGTACGTTTCGTCGCTTGTTATAGATGCAGACGCACGGGCGACGAAATAGAACACGCAGGTATGTCTCCAAACAACAGTCACCTGACAAATGTGCCCGTCCGCCACACCTGTTCAGAAGAACTCGGTTTCTGCTAATTAAACAGCTGCAGCTGCTTCTCGAGCCGCACGCTCTTCTCCAGCCTCACGTCGACTTGTCGCCACAAACAAGGGGCTCGTCCTCTCTCTCTCGCGCTCTCGGTTTGTGAATTGTGCTGTGAAACGTCTCGCGCTCAGATCTTCGCGACTGGATTTCCAGGCCCTCGGGGACTCGGGTTTCAGAAGGTGGAAATGAGGTGTACGGGGATCTGGGAAAACATCTGCCTAATTACCATACAGAAAAGATGGAGGTTTGGGGGGCCGGGGGGGGGGGTGCAAAGCCTAGCTAAAACGTCCACTTGCTCCAGGACGTCACTGTGGTCCAGTCAAAACTACGTGCAAAACGTGAGATGCTGGGAATGCTGGGGTGAAATGAAGCCAAATGAGATAAAGATGAGTTGAAAGATGTAAAGATGTGTTTGTTTAGCGAAGCAGGAATGAAACTGAGTGGCAGGTCGGTTATACGTGACATTTGGTTCATAAACAAAGATGCAGGTAGATAGATAGATAGATATTGAAAATACATTTAGTGCTGGATGATTTTGTTCAAAACATGGATGGAAAAGTGTGACATTTTGTGGGTTGTTTGTTCGACTGGGTTCTAGTGTTCCGACCCACCTGAGGAACTGGTCAGTTTTTTGTGGAAAATTCTCAAGGATTCACAAACCTTCTGGCACCAGGAAGAAGGAGAAGAGAAAAGACAAACTTATTTCACAATTTCCCATTGATACTTCCAAACGCCAGCTGGTTGTCTCTAGTATCAGGTCTTCGAGACATATTTTGTGAACCACGTGCTCTCGGTAGCTGGCCTCTTCTCCGAACGCTGGGCCTGGGACAGCCGCCGTGACGAAAGCAAGGAACAGATGGAGCTCTCCTTTCAGCTCCCAGCATGCCGTTCTCCTTTGCGTCGCACGCAGAGCTAGGTCCTGCTGCGAGTGACCGCGCGGTGACTGCAGCACCATCAGAAAGGCGCACAGCGAGGGCCGGAAGGAAGGGACATCGCAGTACGAGGGTATCGTCGGGGACGCGTCACATCTCCACGCCCAAGGTGGCCTTTGTTGTGGCAAAGCACATCAGGAGCTTCCAAAATGAAGATGCAAAGAAGAGCTCTGCGGTTTATTAGCTGCACTCTACGGATTAGAAGGAAAACATCATGTGTGGCAAAGTTCCAAAACGGTTTAATGAAACGGGAGTATTTGCCCCCCCCCCCCCCAAAATTTCTGGAAAAAGCACTCAAAGCAGCACAAAGGTACGGAGAAGTGTGCGCTGAGACCATCCAAAAAAAAGGAGAAAGCAGAACCAGACCTCCGCTGCACTGGCATCTCCTCGCAAATGTTCTAAACATACATCAATCCCAAGCAGGAGTATGACTCTTAACTGCGCAAACAAAACAGAAAAACAAAAACAACAACGTACTGAATGTAAATTCTCTTCTGCTGCCCAGCTCTTCACGGTTTTTTCAATGGAAGGGTGGCTGGAATTTGTAACAAGCCACTTGTGAAGTCAATATGGCTGAAAACAAAGTAGCCTCTCGTGTCAACAGCTCTCATGAGCAATCACTTTGGCGGTACTCGATGGAGGCCTAGTTAGCGCGGGAATCCTTCCAGAAGCCCCCCCTAGACTTGACCGTGTCACCAGACTCAGGGCCTCGAGCCGGATTTTCTCCTGGGTGACATCATCTGTCCATCACACACGCCTCCCCCTCCATCCAGGTTTAGGACAGACGCATCCTGGGCATCGGTGGCTCTAATTCCCTTCACATCTTCATGACCAGCACCCCCTCCTGGAATATTACCGATGGGTGGTCACCTTCACTTTTGGGCAGCTTCCAAGGCAAACGTGTGAAACTGGAAGAAGGGAAACTGGATGACAGAGATTAGATAATGTTTGAGGATTTTTTTTGTATTTATTCATATCACAAATAACCTGCGAGTGTGTTTTATTAAATAGATAGATAGATCGATAGATAGATAGATAGATACTCTGACTAAATTAAGTTCAAAGGTGGCCGTTGGGGTTAAACAACCTCAGCCACAGTGCCTGCAAGAAGAAGAAGAAGAAGAAGAAGGATTTGCTGAATAAGGTCCCGCTCCTGGCTGCAGAATGCAGTCACACCTGGGAAGCAGGACCTGCGATGGGTTGCGAACCGCGTCTAATCGACACAAAACCCGCTGCAGTGAGTTCTGGCACGGATGCGCCGGTTCGCAGGTCCTCCGGTCTCGGCGGTCTCCACCGCGATGCCAAATGTTGATGTGATTAAATTGTTTCTGCAATATCGGTGAATAATTCACAACCGAGGCTCTTAATATTTTCAGCAGCTCTTCGCCATTCGGCCCGAAACATCAGCCGTTGCCTCGGACTCCTCTCGGCGCGACGGTTTACGCTCCCCGTACGAGGAAGATTAATGCACTGCGCCGAAAAGCAGCAAGGACCTCTAACCAAGCCAAGGGTTTCAGAGATGCTGGAGATCAATTTAGCTGAAAACATATCTGTTAATTTACCTGATGTATGCCGACGTCTCCCCTCCCTGGCTGGAACCCGACCGTGTCGAAGATCCCGCTATCTGGGGGGGGGGGGGGGGGGGGNNNGGGGGGGGGGGGCGGCCGGGGTGGGGGGGGGGGGGGGGGGGGGGGGGGGGGGGGGGGGGCAGCAGCAGATGGTAGAAGCAGTCGTTGCATCATCGATTACGGTTTTCTCGAAGGAGGACACCGGCGGCACGCGCCGACCTTCTGACCTCCGTTGGAAAAAGTCGACTTTGCGACGGCGCTAAATACCGGCAGCTCGGGAAAAGCGGGATCTCTGCCACCGTACGCGGCACCTCAGACGGGGGAAAGGAGACTGACTGCTGCTGCGCTGGAGGTGACTGTTCTGACGGCGAATTTTAATAATGAGACGTCTGTATCGCCCCACCGGGAAAGAAGCGGAAAGTTTGGCCTTCTCCCGTTCGAATCAGTCCTTAAGAAACGGGGAACCTGTCCGCATAATGAAAAGCTTACATTATTTACTGTCAGCTAACTCCCTTGGCCAAGTTGGGCTTCGATTATACCTGCAAACGTTATTGCATTATTTCACAAATTAAAATCCCTCCCAGTAGTTCTGCCTCATGGTTGCATACTAACTGGATCTCATCTCATTTTCTGTCGTCTTTAAAAGCATTTTCCATTTAATACTCCGGCGACCCCCTGACAGTTACTAAAATGACAGTCGCGTCACGCAGTTTAGAACTTAGAGCTGGATTTTCCCTCCGATTTTTTCCCCCACAATTCCTCGCGCGATTTCCCCTCGTCTGCTTCGCGGGCGTCGGCCGATTTCTACGGACAAACTTCCACGGGGGCCTTTTTCGATTCGGCGTATCGCGTGTCCCGAGCGCACAAAAAAAAAGTTTTGACGAACGAAGAGAATCACAGTAAGGTTATTTATCGAGGTTTATAGAGTAAAAAAGGGGGGGGGGGGCAAGTCTGTCGGCGGGCTTTGAAAAAAAGAAAAACAAGGCTGCCGCAATAATAGCGGAAAACAAAAGGCCTCTGCCGCGTAGTTCCGGTTTCTCCAAAACGCGTCTGTTAAATGACCCGCTGTTTTCCGCCGCGGATCAGCTGTGCCCACTTTGTCTCGGTTCAACCGTTTCTCGGACCTTTGCTCGGTTTCGGAGGGTTTCCAGCCGCTCCGCCGTGACTTGCTCATCCACGTAACGGAATTGCCGCCAACCGTTCCGCGTTTTTTCCGTATTCCGTTGCTCTTGCGAAACCCCGGCAGTCCGCGGAAGGGTGGTTAAAACACCACGTGAGCGTGTTTTTTTTTTTTAAACGTTTATCACGACGCAGCCATTTTGTTGTCCCCTTTAATAGCCGATCATTACCGTCTCCATCCGCCGAAAACCACGTCCTCACGCTTTTGCGGGAAAAAGACTGAAACGGCTCCGTCCGCCTTGGAAAGACCGACTCGACTTATCCGCTTACCGTCGATCGGTTCCTCGTCGGTTAACCTTCTATCCCACCGCCAGAGTGGGTTGGGGTTATTTCACCATCGCCTGGTGGTCTTGTCGAAACATTTTTAATCATCTCACACGGCTCGCTTTTCTCCAAACACCTCGAGACTGTGCCAGGAGAGCAGTTTTCCTCTAACTAAATGCGAATTTGTCTCCGCGGCATTAATAACGTGCCGTGTCACCGGCGCGTCGACGGCTGCGTTTTCCTGACTTATTCGAGACGACGGAGCGACGTGGCTAATTGGATTTATTAAACAGATTATTTTTTCCCATCCCTACTTTCAACTTTGGGTCGATCGATTGCAGATGTGCTGTTTAGGACTTTCCTCCTGTTTCCGTGAGGTAACCGATCTGTACGGCTGAAAAATGATGTGATTAAATAAACCAGTCTTGCTGGGTGTGGAGGTTAATACTGCTGGCTCAGGAGCCCATTTCTCGGGCCTATTAGCAGTCCATTATTAGCGTATAAATCACATCGGTGGCATTTCCAAGAGGGGGTCTTTAAGCATAAATGTGAACATGCTAAGTATGTTTGGCGGCACGAGGCCTTAATTTCATAAACCGCCAATGGATGTTACTGACGGAGGACAAGAGAGGCAGCAGGTGGCCTCTCAGCTTCACCCCACCCCTGCTGATGCCGGTGGGTCCCACAAGGACGCCGGTCTTCCGCCCCACCGAACGAGGCTCTAGATGCCTACCTGAAAGTAAAGGGAAACGCTGCATTATTTCTTAACTGGAATCTGCCGGATGTTTTAATCCTGGACAAGTTTTGAAAAAAGGCCGCCTGTAGGATAAAACGGGGAAAATTGCGTTTTTGGATCGTCTTTGTTATTCCGGCGTTTCACCAACAACCAGCGCTGACGCTCAAGGCGCTCGCATGCATGTGGTCTTAAGCCCGCCCTTGCGTGGGGGGAAAATGTGCGTTATATTTTTAATCCGTGTCATTTGTGAGTAAATTTAAGCAGAAGTGCCCGTATGTGTACTGTTAATATACACGTTCCGGCCTCGGAGGTCGGTGTCATTATTAATGCTAAAAACGGATCACTTTTTAATTGTCAAATAAATGTCAGTTATAGAAATAGAAATAACTAAACAGAGAAATGTCTTTTCTGAGAAAAGTCCATTGAAAACGACTTTTTCCTCACAGGAGACTCGTTGCTCACCAGGTTTCACCACATTTTTCAGCTGGTAAACTTTTAGCTTATTATCCAGTCTGATATTTTGTTTTTATTCTTTACTTCTTACAGCTGCATATTGTAGTTGCAGAGTGGAAAAGCTGTTAACGTTTACAATTGTTACTGAAAGGTATCCGTTCCGTTCTCCTTCTTCTTCTACCTGTGCTCGTGATGACCGTGGCTCGCAGAGGTCACGGGTTGGGGGTCCAAAGGGGGGCTGAGTCCGACATATGTGGCTTCGGAGGTTAGAGCTGTGTGAAAACACACTCCGCCTGAAAAAGGTATTGAGCAAATTTCTTTTTATCTTTGCGGAAGATTTGCATACTAATAAGTCTCAGGCTCTTAGTAATTTTTTCAGCTGGATGTGATTGGGGGGGTTGCTCACATACTGATAAGTGTGAAATTGCCTTTTATTTTAAACCGTGGTGCTGAACTACGGCAAAAGCTAAATTACACGAGTTGAACGTATTAGACTGGTCAAGCGTTTGGATGCATGCTTGTTGTGCCGTGGTGCTCGAGGACTCGCGAATTGTTGAGCCCCCCCAAAGCACGGTGGACTCCAAGCTGAGGGAGGTGCAGAGAGCTGGTGTGTACATGGGTGCCTGGGTAGGCGAGTGCCCAAGAGGTTGGGTACAAGTCAACTGTCAGATATGTGATAAGGTCTGAATGTTCGATGTTCGAATGCGTGTTGAAAATTAGCTGCTTTGGCAAGACATTGTTGACTGACCTGGAGAAACTATATTTTGCTCTTCTTTACATCCATACGAGCGCATTGTGATGGGAGGACCCTACGCTAAGGCCAGGGTGGTAGTAGGGAATCTTAAATTGGTGAATTAAGCGAATGATGGGTGTACGAGTGCAAGAGCACCACGGAGATCATGAATGGCAGCTGAGTCTGTGCTGCAGAAGGAGGCTGAAGGTAAGACGGCTACCGAGGAGAGTGAGAGGCTAACAAGCGAGGAGACCAGTTTCAAAAGGGGTTTGGAGGCAGACTGTAGAAGGAGAACCGAGATGGCAACCCCTGGCATGTTGGAGACAGGGACGAATGAACTTATAGTGAGGTCTGTGGGTAAGTATGGGTTGGAAGTAGACTCTGAACAAATAGGGTCACCTGCAACTGTAGCAGTTCGGTGGTGCAGATGTAGTAAATGTCTAGGTGCCACAAAGACATGGTTGGGAGCCAAATGATGAGGAACACTGGTAACTGCATGAGTTTGTGACGACTGGGTGCCCCGGTCACGGGCAATGGTGTAAACTGGGGGTCCTGGTTAGAGTTATGAGTCGGGACACGATGAACTACGAGGAGCCCTGCCAATGGGCAGGCTTTATTTGTGTGTACATATTGGATGATTCTGGGCCTCAGCAATGGGCACAAGTCGGAATTGACGTAGTAAGCAATGGGGAGCCCCTGGCTACAGTTGGCAGCATGAGTGGAATGAAACGCAAAGCTCAGATCGACTAACTGCAGCGAACAAAGGTAAACTGGAGGCCAAATGACGTCAGCAATAAAGAACTATGGTGTGAACCAAGCTGCTGCACCAAATACAGAGGGCAGGTACCAAAGTCATAAGCGAGAAGCCAGTGGACTGTGATCATCTCAGGCTCGAGACAGCAAAACAGCCGGGCTGTGTTCTGTGAGATCAGCAGGTGGTGAGCAGCTGTGGATCGCGCGTGTGAGTTTTAGCTGAATGGCCGGCTCTGTGGAGAACCAGTTGGGTTTATGCACGTCACAGTCATGGTGGTTGACAGCCAGCTAAGGGGTGGCTGGAGACAGACTAAGGGTCATTTAGGTGTAGCCCGTAGCAGGCTCAAGGAAACCAGAGCACGTCCAGTTGATAGGTGCGATAGGCACAGTGCCATTGTGGTGCCAGATAGGAAACCGCCTTAGTGGCTAAGACTCCAGGCCAGCCCAAGGAGTGCTGAGAGAAGGTCATATAGTCAGGAATTTGTGAAATTGTCCTGACTGGAGACGTGACTGGTAATCTGCAAATGAGTGTGAGCAAAGAAGCGGTGAGGTTGTTGAATGGCACATTCGAGTTCTGTCGGCGAAAGAACGGGGCGACCGTGAGAATAGACCACGAGAATCGACGAAGCCGGCTCAGCTGAGACAGGTGACAGGAGACACAGGAGGACCGAACACGGGATCCATGGTATGGCTGGAGGAGCACACTTGCAAGGAGGACTGGGAGCTAAGAGATAGTGGCCAAGAATCTAAGGTGTGCACGAATGAGCCGCAGGTAGGTTCCTTTGAACGGAAGAAAACAGGACGGCATAGGTCATAATTCACAGCCCCCGAGGAGATGCACTTTGACGTGTACGGGCTGTGCTGTATACACAGAATGAGTTATGGTTTCAGCAGAAGTGAATCCCCTGAAATAAAATGCCAGGACCGCTGCGACGGCAAGGAAAGCGGGAACCCACGACAACGCTACAGAAGGATGGAGCGAAGCACGGCGGCGGGAGGCCACGTGGAAATTGGGAGGTGGCGCCGCCAGAAGATGTGGATGTGGAGCCGCCGGTGGTTAGAAGAGCACAGGGAGCCAGGGGAACCTGGAGGAAATGCGTAGTAAAGCTGATAGGAGAGCGAGACCTGCGCCGTATACAGCAGGGACTTATTTACAAAAGCAGCCCCCGCGGGGAGCAGAAGTCGGTGGGGGATTATACGTGCACGTGTGAGTGATGGACATTATGATGAAAAAATATTTTTTTGTAAAGTTTAAATTCGCGGTACTTTATTATCGGTTCCTCAAACGCACACGCAGAATGAATCGACTGACTTTGCACGCCTTCTGTGATAGGGATTCAGAAGTGACCTCCAAGTTTGGTTCACCAGTTCCATTCGCCCACGAGAGAAACACGAGATCCTCCTCTGTCAGTTTGTTCCTAATCCATAGCATCCTGCTTTTAATCTCTTTCATCCTCGTGCCTCCCTCACATATTACTCTACGCTCAAAGGGTTTAAAATCTTAGGAAAAAATTAAATCCCGCTTTCAATCCCACATCTGTCCGAAGGTACAGGTTGGTTTTCCTCCCTCAGAAATCACTAACTGGATCAAATGCGGATCAAGTAACTCTTCTCCTCTCTTTTTAGTCCTCCTTCCCTCTCTTTTTGAACTGCGATTTTGGACACTCCCCAGAACGGCCTCCCCTGGAGCTGCTGTTTACACCCCTTCTTTTGACGGGGTGCGGCTCAAGCCCCGGTTCTCGGCCCATTATAATTCACTCTGTTTTACAGCATTTCCTATCGGCACAAAAAAAACTTATACGCAACCCGTCTCCAAGGATTTCTATTCCTTCCGTCTACTGCGTAGCTCAGATAAAGACAAAAGATCCTGACTAAAAAAAATATATATATATCTAAAGTGAACACCCTCATTGATGAAAAATCTTACTCACATCCTTTTCAATGAACGTTGTACTTTGGCTTTTCTCCTCACATGTTTTCACACGTAAGCGTGTTTTCTCCTATTACCTGTCTACGCTGTTTTTTTTTTTTTTTTTCCGGTACAAATGAGACTCGATGCACGCAAAGCATCGGGGCGGTGATCAGCTTTGTATGTTTATTTTGGCGTACCGTACACTTGGGGTTATGACTCTTACCGTTTCCTTCCTGCAGGTCTGGAAGTAACGCTACCCTGAGATGACCGCACACCCCCCGGCGAGACAAAGGTCATAAGAACTCTGGGACATATACAGAGGCTGCGTTGCCTCTATAAACCACCCACGCGAGGAACGCCCTTGCAGTGTCGGCGGAGACCTTCTCACCCCCCCCCCCAGCTTCCTCATTTGCATTTCTAACACACTCCTGAGCGCTATCAGCACGGCGCAGGTAAGTACTCACCTCCACATGCACACAGTTTAATTACAGTAAAAGTAAGAAGTCACTTTAAGATGAGCTTTGATTTGCCATCGCTGTAATTGTTTGAACAAAAAGCCAAATTACTTTTTAATGCAATATGTAAAATTTGTTTTGAAGAGCATCTTTGAAGCAATTTTACAAGCTCGCTCACTTTTAATGATGTTGCGTAACTAAGTCCCGAGAAATTATTCATAACAATCCTAACGTTGTCTGTGTTTTATTATTCTGACGTTTGTCTCTTCTGAGATGGGAGACGGCCTCTCCTTCTCCGTGGCTGTAAGCACGACTCCCCGCTCTGACCTGAAATGCTTTACCTTCTGCCCTCGTGGGGGGGCCCGGGGCCTCGTCTGTCGCTCGGGTGTGACGTGACCGTTTGGAGTAAGGCAAACACGCGAGTGAAGGTCCCGCTGCGTTTTGTTTACTCGTCTCTTCATATTTACGTGTTCGAACGTCGTTGAGTGTCGAGCGTCCCGCCATTTCGGACCCCGCGGCGGTTGCAGTCGCTGCCCCTAGATTCGAAGGTTCGGATTCCACCTCCCACTGTACCGCCCTCGAACAAGGTTCTTACCGAGGATTTGTCCGGCGAAAATTACCCCGTCGTGCACGTGCGAATGACTAAGTAGCTCATCGCTGTCGAACATTTTGAAGGAAAGCATCAGCTGAATGCTGACGTGTGAATGCACATTTGCTGTCGCCAGGGCTAGGTTTGTGTGTCGGTGGGGATGGAACAACCCTGACCCCACCCAAAAGCACTGCGGTACTTCAGCTCCGCTCCCCCTTTCCACACAGGTTGTACCACCGCTGTACCTGTTATTCCCCTGGATACCGCATCTTTCCAGGAAGAACAATCTGTGCAACGTGGAGGGTAGGGGGTGAGGGGGTAAGGGAAAGCAGGGAGCTGCTGCATACCTAGCTACGTACGCCAGCCAAGTACGGCACAAGGTAAGGAGTGACCTTATTTGCCGCTTCATTCTACTCTGAGGTACGCTACGGTGAATTCTTTTGAACGGTGTTCAGTGGATCAGAATGAAGTAATAATTCTTCCATTCCAGAGGAAAGCTTGACTGTCACCTCATTTTCCTGGTGACGCTTATCTTCCCTCGTAACTGTCTAATGGAAGTTGACACAAGTTCAAAGTCATTCATTGTCAACACTGGCACTAAAAACCTAAGGTTATGGCACTCGAAAGCAGCTCTCTGTCATTATAGATTTTCTGGCTTCTTGCGTTGATATGGAACATCAGCGTAGACTATCTGAGAGTTCAAGTCAGAAGCACCTAAGTGTTTCCCGGATTCTAATCCGGCCCGAAAATGTACGTCCCCGGTGCACGTCGACAACGTGGAGTGAGAAGAAGCGGTACCAAAAATAGTTTGAATGTTAGCGTTCCGAAGCCGTCGATTTCAGTTCAGCTTTTGCTTTTGTTGACTTCAGCTTCCGAAACCCGACGGTTTCCACCTCATTCGACAGATTCTGGAAACGAAGAAGAAAAGCTGCGACGAACGAAGCGAAATCGTACTAAAACGTACCATTTCCGGCCGCACATTTTGGACGGAACAAAGCGGAGATCTACCGATTCAAGGAGTTGCCGAAATATTAAAAAACGGTCGCGACGATTTGCGTTTGAATCGGAGGCCGTTTTTCGGCGTCGCCGTCAAGTTTTTGAAAGACTTAGCTCTCTGTCCCTCGCCACAAGGTCCCGTTGAACTTTCGTGCCGCTAAATCGCCGGCGCGGATCTCGGCACTGCCGACAGTAGCACTTTTCTCAGCACCTTCATTCCATTTGTACGGCCGAACGGGCAATAGAAACACCGGTCAGGGGAGCGTAAATGAAACGTGCCACTTTGCGGCGACACGACGCTTATCCGTAGCCTCGCGTTCTTCGTTGCGCGATTCATCACGTCCGGCCGTCTCGAAACGGGCGTCGGAGCCGATCGATGCCGATATCGTTCTCGGTTTGCCTTTCTGTCGAAGAGACGCCGCTCTGGAGACGTGATGCCGCAGCACGTGTTGTTGATGGTGGAGAACAAGAGAAGATGTCAGGTGTTGTGTGTTTCCTCCCGTCCTTAAGAAACCAATAACAAGTAACCCTTACTGTGTTTTAATGCTGCTCCACCCCCGACAGATTCTGGTTTGATGAAGAGGCCTCTTCATTTGTCATGGCGTCCCGCTGACTTAGCATCTGTGTCAGCGTAGGGGGCTGCGGAGAGCCGTCTCTGACAACACCCCCCCCTCGCCGAGAATCACAGTAACCGGCGCGAGATTATTATTGTTGTTATTGCTGCTCTTGTTGTTTTTATCGTTGTTTTTTTCTTACGAATTTGTATGGTTGATCGCTCACGACTCCAGTGTTTGTCTCCCGTCACGTTCCCAGAACGAATGTGCCGAGAGCCACGTTGGGGGCCTGACATCTGTATTTCAAATAGAGAAAAGTGTGAGCGCAGAGGTAGGACGCAGCTTTATGTCGACGGGCCCCGTTTGGTAGTTAAATGAATGTCGCGTCCGGTAAACTTGTTACCGGCGGCGCTCCGAAAACGGATGCGTCGACACGCACGGGGCGGCGTCTCACTTTCAAACTCGGCGAAGACGTCCGCGGGAGTAACCTGAGCGGGAGCAGAAGCTGTCGATAAACTAGAGGTGTTGGAGAAATTGTAATAACGGCGCTTGTGAGCAAAAGGAGATGCAGCTCCATCTGTTTTTGACGAACAGGCCGGTTCCAGTTTCTTTAAGAACATTTAAGCCCTTGGTCTCTCCATTAAACTGACATGCCAGTGGATGAATTTAAATGGGAACCAAAAAAATGTTTTGACGCGACCGTCACAACAGTCATTTTCTTACAAACAAAGAGGTCGACGCCGGTGATTTTGTTTCTGCTGCTGCTGTGTACAAATCCGACAGCCGAGGGACCTCCTGCAGCAGGGTCTGAAACAATGAGTTAAAACCTTCTGTCCTTTGCCACGGCCTTTCAGCAGAGTAAATATCGCGGCGAAATCAACTTGGAGCCGGTCTGTCCCAGATTTCAGCAGGGGTCTCGGAAATACACTTATTTATCTCCGTTACATACTCTTACTTGAGCGAAGCCGAATTTAGTTTGGCTGCGGCTCACTTTCTCAGAGCCAACTTTCTGCACTCGTGGAGATGTGGTATGAAGTGAGCTGACTGGGTTGCTATCTCAGCGTGCTGGTGTTTGGACCCTTTCCTGCAAGGGGAGCGAGGTGACGCGTTTGTCCCGGATGGGGGGGCGGCCGCGGGTGACGGAACGATCCCTGAGCAAACAGCCGGTTTGTTTAGTCAGCTGACGGCAGGCCGCTCCGCCCTTCTCCCCGTCCCTTCGTTTGAAGCCGGGCCTCTGGGGAAACCTCGAGAAGACGGGGAGAGCGATTCGGTTTGGGAGGCAAAGGTGGACAACCTCTTGTTCCACACCAATCCCGAGCAGCGGGTTGACCTATGCAGCGCCTCAACTCAAATTTCCTGCTCGATTTATCGGTGCTGTTTGCCCAGCCAGAGGAGTGAACCAGTGTCCAGCTGCAGTCTCGCCCTTCTGCAGGGTAAGCAGCGCAGAGTCTATCCTCATGCCAGGGGAAATAAATCATGGATTGTTCATTAGACACTGAGGAAATGGAAAGAGAGAAGGGAAAATGCTGACAAAACAGAAGGCCAATGTGTGTATCCTGAAATGAATACATAGTCAGACCAAGCAGAGAATCAGGTGGTCAAGTTGCTTACTGCCTCACGCCATCTCCTCATCACCACTGACATCCACCGCTGGTATTCACCACCACTGACGTTTACCACTGATATTCACCATCGACCACCACCGCTGACATCCACCACCGCTGACATCCACCACCACTGATATCCACCACCACTGACATCTACCACCACTGACATCTACCATCACTGATATCCACCACCACTGACGTTTACCGCTGATATTCACCATCGACCACCACCACTGACATCCACCACCACTGACATCTACCATCACTGACATCCACCACCACTGACGTTTACCGCTGATATTCACCATCGACCACCACCACTGACATCCACCACCACTGACATCCACCACCACTGACATCCACCACCACTGACATCCACCACCACTGACATCTACCATCACTGATATCCACCACCACTGACGTTTACTGCTGATATTCACCATCGACCACCACCACTGACATCCACCACCACTGACATCTACCATCACTGATATCCACCACCACTGACATCCACCACCACTGATATCCACCACCACTGACGTTTACTGCTGATATTCACCATCGTCCACCACCACTGACATCCACCACCACTGACATCTACCATCACTGATATCCACCACCACTGACATCCACCACCACTGATATCCACCACCACTGACGTTTACTGCTGATATTCACCATCGACCACCACCACTGACATCCACCACCACTGACATCTACCATCACTGATATCCACCACCACTGACATCTACCACCACTGACATCTACCATCACTGATATCCACCA